>CAUYQV010190989.1:0-42298 GCA_963574575.1 Galagoides demidoff | reverse complement strand
CAGTCATTCTAATATTCTTCCCCTTGTAAGTTAATGTTTTCTTGTATCTAGCTGCTTTCAGGATTTTCTCTTTCATGTTAACTTTAGTGAAGTTGATTATGATATGCCTGGGGGATGTTTTGTTCCAGTTGAGTCACGCTGGGGTTCTGAAGCTGGCTGCTATCTGAATTTCAGTATCCCTTGGCATATCTGGAAAATTCTCTTTCATAATTTCATGAAGGAGAGCCTCTGTGTTTTGTGAAGCAACTTTGTCACCTTCAGGGATTTCTATGAGGCGAATATTAGTTTTCTTTGAATTATCCAAGAGCTCTCTGAGTGAGTGGTCTGTTTTTGCTCTCCATTTGTCATGATCTTTGGATGATTGGGTGCATTCAAACTCTTTGTCTTCAGTGTCAGAGATCCTATCTTCTGCCTGGTCCATTCGCTGAATGAGGGATTCAACTGTAGTCTTTAGATCTTTAAGGGCTGCAACCTCTTGCTTCAGTGTATCATAATCTTTGGTCATTTTAACTTTGAAATCATTGAATTCCTGGGACAGCTTTTGAATAATTTGAAATTCTAGTCCCCTTCTTTCCTCCATTCTGTTGATCTTATTCACTATCCAGATTCTGAACTCAATTTCTGACACCTCAGACATCCGTTTATGGAATGGGTCTTCAATTGTGTCTGTCCCATCCTTCCTTGGAAGGGTTGATCTACTCTGGTTGTTCTGATTACCAGAGTTTTTCCACTGATTCTGCCCCATGCTGAGTTTTTGGGGACTGTCCCTAAAACCGTTCTGCCAGTGGCTTCTTCTAGTTGTCTCCTGGGCACACGCCACCAAGGCCCTGGGAGGCAGGGACAGCGGGCAGGGCGATGCAGCGCACCCCTGCAGGAGTCAGTCGCTATTGCTCACTGCCAAAACCCTGGGAAGCAGGGACAGTAGCCAGCAGGGCGATACAGCCCTCCCTGGCAGAAGCCAGTTGTAGTTGCAGCCGCCACAGCCCAGTGAAGTGAGGATAGCAGCCGGGGAGACAGCTGAGTGCAGAATGCTCTGGCTGGCGGGATCAGTCCACACACAGGAAGCGTGGATCGAGCAGTTCTCCCAGTAGAAGGACCAGGACAGGGGTTTGTTCTCGCAAGGGTGGGTAGATGCTGCTCTTGGGTCTCCTCTAGCTGTCTCTGTGGGCAAGGGTGGGGAGGGTGGACTGGAAACTCAAAATAGCAGTGTGAACACCAGTTCCACTTTTTTGCCTGGGGGAGGGTGTTCCGAGTCTCAGCAGGGTCCCTCCAGGGTAGTAGAATTCCCTGAGGGCAGCTCTCACCTCGTGCAGTGAGAGAATAGGTTCTCAGTTTATCAGATCACCTGTAGGAGACTCAGAGGGGAGGTTGAAGAGGAAAAAAAGGAAAAGTACACCTTTCTTGGGGGAGTGGATGGACACTTTTCCTTTGGGGTGTATTATGTACCTGTAGATTGCCTTCTAGGAGTCGCCGCTTACCTCAGAAGAGGTGTCCTGCCAGTATCACTCTTCTCTCTCTGCTGGGCTCCCAGTCTTTGACTTTGTTGGGTGTTTTCTGGACTTTATCCTTTCCTCTGGATGGGAGCTTTTGTCGGAGGCTTGTACCTGTTGGCCATCTTGACCCCCCTCTCCCCAGGCCTATTTTTAATTCACAAATAATAATTTTGTATATGTATGCATAATGTAATGTTTTGATACATATATACTAATTACTAAAATATATCCATCACTTCAGATATGCACTTTTTCTTCATGGTGAGGACATTTAACATCCTCTCTTTTAGCTATTTTAAAATATATATTATTGTTGGTGTTATTGTAGTAAAAGTATTTTTTGTCACATGGGAGAATTGTATAAACCGAAGGTAGAGATTTCAGTGTACTCAGTGCAAAAACAATGTCCACTGTACCTGATGGGTAGATTTTTATCCCTCACTTCCTTTCTACCTTCCCCCATCTTGATTTTCAGTATTCATTACACCACTCTATTACCTTATATGCCCCTCTTCTAGCTCCCACTGCTAAGTGAAAAACATGTGGTACTGTATTTGTTTTTCCTTTCCTGAGATACTTCACTTAGGATAATGGTTCCCAGTTCCATCGAAGTTGCTGCAAAATACATATTTCATTGTATTCTGTGGTGTATATATACCACATTTTCTTTATCCACTTATCACCCATTATTATTAACTGTAGTTAACTGTAGTCACTTTGCTGTGCCATAGAACACCAGAACTTATTCCCTATCTTCCTATCACTTTGTACCCAGTAACGAATGTCTCCCCTCTCCCTGTCTGCGCATCTCCCCCAGCCCTGCCCCAGCCTCTGGTAACCACTATTCTACTCTCTAATTCTCTAAGTTAAGTTAAACTTGTTTAGATTCCCTATGTAAATGAAATCATATGGTATTTGTCTCTCTGTCCCTGGCTTATTGTACTTAACATAAAGTCCTCTGGGTTCATCTGTGTCACAAATAAGAGAGTTTTGGTTTCTCTAAGGCTGAGTAGGATTCCATTGCATATCTATGCCACTTTTTTTTTTAATTAATTCATCCCTTGATGAACACTGATGTTGTTGCCATAACTTGGCTATTGTAAATAATGCTGCAACAAACATGGGAGTGCAGGTATCTCTTCAGCATACTGATTATAGTTTCCTTGGGTAAATACTCAGTAGTGGGAGGACGACCTCCAAATAGTTAATTGTGACCCAGACTTAGGATTCATTATTCATCAGTGGCACTCTGGCCTATCTTGTGATATATGTGGTCACCACACAGGTTCTTTAAAATACATTTAAAATACCCGACTCCTTACCAAGTGAGAATCATATCATTTGTTTTTAGAGAATTAAAAGATTATTCAGTTTATTAAAAGGAATAGCCTGAAAAGTGGTATAACACTATAAAGACAATTTAACTCTAAAATAATTTTTTTCTTCTTGCTTTTAGAGAGAATAAAGTATATGAGTGCAAATTTTGAATAATAAACCTATTTATAATTGCATATTCTCTTGCACTTAAATTAAATATAGCAAATAATTTATTCCAGATACTAACATTACCACTTGAAGAAGTGACTTCTGTTTATAAAACTCTGACCATTATGTCTTGTCTTTAACATCTCAAAGTGCTGCTGAGCAGGCTGTAACTAAGGCCAAACAATGTGCTTCTCTAAACAAGCGTCTCTGTGTGGGATTCCTATAAATACACATTCATCGAACCCTGCGCTAGCAACTGTAAGGATTGCATATAATTTGGTGAAGTGACTATCCCTTAAAGATTTGCCCTAACATACTCAAAAGAGTTGTTTTGCAATTGACTGATGTATGAGAGATACATACTTGTGCATCTCCGGAAATATCATAAAGCATTTTCAGACATGACTAGTACATTTTCATTAGAAGTTCCAACTGGTATTCATGAAGAAATGAAAGAAGGAAAGCCCTGCAGTTTCTCTCTGTTGTAAACCAGATTTCTGTTATGGGAATTAATTAAGCTGACAAGCTTGTTAACTGAACTTTTACTTCATGGAGCAAAAGGCTTTATACAAAATACTGCATATTGGGAAAATGAAACTATCCCAGTCTGCTCTCTGCGTCACCTGGCAGGCATACCACTGTAGACAGTTGCATGAAGGAGGTGCAGAGCTTGATGAGTGCTCATTCTTGCCCTGCTCTTCTGGGCTTTCCTTAAAGGGCTCTACAGAATGGAAAGGGAAGCTATGTGCATGTCAGCACAGCACTGTGTCTTCAGCAGCTATTCTTGGCTGTTTCCAAATTAAAGCTAAAGGACAAGCCCAAACCGCTGCCCCTGGAAACAGTCTACAGCATCAGAGTTCTGCAAAGACATTTCATAAAGTGTGGCTGTGCATCTGGGTAGCTGCCCATCAGTGTCTGCTGTGCTGCTTTCTTCAACTTCAAGTTCTCCTTCATAGCACCCTTTGCACAGTTACCTTTGCTCCAGCTCTGGTCCATTTTCTACCCTACTATTAGCAAATGATCAGACTTATCTCATGCAGAAGTCACATCAGATATCTTTGCTAAACTAGAATACTTAATAATTTATCTACATATCTCTGTTTTTTGCTGAAAGAATATTGGGTGGGTATTTCTCTAATATACAAAGTTTAGCCACTAATATAAAGTACAGATGTGATTATTATTCCATGAATTCCCTTAAGACATTTGTTGTTTATATTGTTCTGTAACATTAAGAGTTTCTAACCTTATACCAGCTGGGTGGTTCATAAAGGATTTAGTTTTTGTGAAATAGGTTTAGAAAAACGTGGCCTAGTATATTTATAATTTGGACTGGGATTATCTTCATTATTTGAAGGAGTTCTTTGTAATGAGCCTAAAGTATAAAATGAAAATGTCTTACATCCCAAAGAAATGACACTCACAGTGGTAAAAAGCTTTTCCTTTCTTTGTATGGATTAGTATTCTGCATCCTGGAGCATTCCCTCTTTCTTCTGTCAAGTTGTCATTAAGAAAAGCAGGCAAAAAAGACAAAACATTATAAAAAGGGATGATAATATTAATCATTAAATGTTCGGTTTTATTACTGCATGCCAGCAACTGAACAGGTATTTGATGTATTTGTAGCAGGCTTACATGTCTACAACCTAATTTCTTATTCTTATTTTTAAAAATTAAACAGTTCTCTGTTGATGAAATTATGAACAATAACAGAAATCATTGGTTAGAATTATTTATGTTTTATAAATATAGTGCCAAGAATTGCATTTCACTGAAGAGCTTGAAATACAAAATTTGATCTTATTAGAAAATCTGAAAAAGTGATATAGATACTTTTGGTAGAGGTTTCAATAGCTTCTAAATGCACTGAGTTTATACATCAAGAATTGGTTTAAAGAAAAAAAAAAAAGAATTGGTTTACTTTATCCACACACAGCCAGGCTGATTGCGATTGACTTACTCATGAAACATTAATAAACCATCATGTTCGGTTCTAACATGATTATAATCTGACCTCTGCCAAAGGACAGAAATAGAAAGTATCTCTGATAACATTATCCTAATGCTGGCTTCATCAATCATAATCTACCCGTTTTTTAATTTGTTTTAGAAAAAGGCCTTTCATGGGTGAGCATTGATGTTCTTGCCCTGCTCTCAGGCCAGTGGACTCTAGTGCTGCTGGGCCACGTGCAGAACGTCTGCAGAGAAAGCTGGCTCTGCTTCTATTGTGTCACATCCTTTACAAAATATTCATATTCTAAAGAAAAAGTCTCTTTCGTGATAGGTAGCAATTTGCATTTGGGTTGTTTTACTGGAAAAAAAAAATCTCGCTTTAGAAATTTTTTTTTTTTTGGAAACTGAGTCTCACTCTGTAGCCATAGGTAGAATGCGGTCATAGCTCACCGTAACTCAGACACCTGGGCTTGAGCAATCCTCTTGCCTCAGCCTTCCAAGTAGCTGGGACTCCAGGTACTCGCTCCCACATCCAGCTAGTTTTAGAGACCGGAGTCTCACTCTTGCTCAGACTGGTCTTAAACTCTTGAGCTCAGGCAGTCCACCTGCCTCAGCCTCCCAGAGTGCTAGGATTATAAGGCTGGGCATGGTGGCTCAGCCTTATAATCCTAGCACTCTGGGAGGCTGAGGCAGGTGGACTTAGGAATAATTTTAAATAAGTAACATAAGACTTTTGGAAACACTATGCAGCAACTCAGAATGTTGAGATAGATGCCTTATGTCTGACCCACGACACTTTGGACAAATAAGGCACCCTTATGTCTTAAAACCTCAGTGCCCTCCTTATTTCTAAAATCAGGGATTTGTTCATTCCATTTAGTCTTTAGTGAGAGATGGCTATGAGCAAGGCATTGTGATAAATACAGAGGAGAATGGACATGACCCCACTCTCAATAAAGCTGGAGTAAAGTAGAGAAATCCCTTCATTTGTTCCACAGTCATCAAGAGCCTGTCATGTGCCACATCCTGCTCTGTGCTCTGTGCTCTGTGCTTCACCCTGCTCCCTGAGTGCCCTGGAGGAACTGCACTCTTGGGAGCAGAGGTGGGTAAATGTGCAGGCCTAGCCAACACAGAGACTGCTCAGCAGATACTGTTGAGGGTCCCAGGTGCTGGGTTTGGGTGGCTACAGAATACCAGTGAGCAGACAAGGATCCCTGTCCTCTTAGGCTTACTTTTAATCAAAGGGAGACAGACAATCGACAATAAACCAATGAACTATCTAGTGTGTTAGAAGGTGGTCAGTGGTAGAAAGAAGCAGTACAAGGGAAGGGGACCAGGAGTGTGGGAGAGGGTAGTCAGGGACGTCTGCCTGAGAAGGGGAGATGGAGCTAGGCCGGACGAACTGAGGGACGGAGCCCGGTGACTCGATGGAGGTTATACGGGGATGGGGTGGCAGGGAGGCCAGCATGCTAGGACGGAAGGAGCTAAGGTGCACATGGTAGGGAAGGAAGACTGAGCAGCGATGAGAACTCATGACACTGCACCCTGAAGGTCATCATAAGTGCTTCGCCATTTTACTCTGAGTAAAATGGAAAATCATGGCAGTGTTTTGAGTGGAAGAATGAAATGACCTTACTCCATCTGCAGTATTAGGAATGAATGCTTCTACAAGGGCAGAATCAGCAAGATCTGCTGGGAGGTGTTGTGAGTTGATGGTGGCTAGGAGTAGGGGGCAGCAGTGAAAGCATTAAGAAATGATGGATTTGTGGGCACATTTCAAAGTTAGAGCCCACAATCTCCTTCTGCCACGTGCTACAGGGACTGTCTTCCCCCAGGTTTCTCTAGCCTTATGGAGGCTGATAAAGGGTGGGGTCTGAATGTGCAGAGTAGTGATGGCTACTGCAGCGGAGCTGAGTGGATCCAGCACATTTTAGTGGGTTCTGCTAGGATGAGGGTGTGGGTGTTTAATACCTATTGTCAGCATGGTGCTTTAGGCATTCTAAGCAGCAGAAAGAACCAGAGCCAACCTCTGTATCTCTTACTAGACTGTCATCTTTTCTCAAGACATGGAGTGCTGGATTATCTATGTATCTTCTACATGTAGTGTCTGATGTATGGTCAATGGTTAGTAATTTGGGGCAGGAGAAGATTAAACTATATTATAAACTATATATAAACTTTTTATAGATTAAACTATATTCACCTTGTTTATTTGCATTTCTGTGAGATGTGCTCCCGGAGATGAGAGGTTTTGTCTTCTTTATCACTGTATTTCAGGGACTAGAACATTGCCAGGCACGTATGAGGTGCTCCATATTGAATGAATGAATGAATGTTCTCGCTGTTCAACCTGCTCTTCTTTCTCCTACATGTCCTTGGAGCTTGTTTCCTCTGTGAGATTCTTAATTGTCACAAACTCAGAACAGCGTTCTCTGGCCTCTTCTTCTAACTTAGCAGTCCTCTCCCTACCCACATGCCCCTCGACTCCCTGCCCTGCTCTTCTCTGTTCCTTGTCACCTGCTGACATTCTCTGTATCTTACTAATTACCTTGGTTTTTGTTGGTCTTGTCCCACTGCAACATCAGCTGTGTGGTGGGGATTTCAGTTGCTTTTGTTCAGTGCTATAACCCTATGACGAGGAACAGTGTCTGGCACATGGCACATGGTCAGTTGATCTTTGTTGAATGAATGAATGATCTTCTTCCCCAGCCCTACCCTCACTTCCTGACATTTCTATTATTTCTCTTCCTTGTGACCAGCACATCTTTTCCAATGTTTTAACTAATCAAGTGATAAATATTTATTATACATGTATTATTCAATGATAGATTAAGAGCCATGGGAAATTCAAAATAACAATTAAATAAAGGCCCTGCCTTCAATAGGCTTATACTCTAAGGCAGCGGTTATCAACCTGTGGGTCACAACCCACAGGAACTGTATTAAAGGGCTGTGGCGTTAGGAAGGTTGAGAACCACTGCTCTAAAGAAATGGGAAAAAGAAGGGCTAATTGGTAATAATTCCATTCCTTTGTACACAGTCTAGCACTTCATGATTTCTATGTAAATTGATTTTACGAATAAATTTGTATGCATTATCTTTCAACATTAAGTAACAGGAGGTTACTAATGGAAAGTGTTCCAGACATTCAGAACAAAAGATGCGTGACAGCTGGAGAACTCAGGAAACAAACGCTAGACTAGAGTGAGAAGGATAGGTCTGACTTCACAGACAAGAGAGTGAAGTGCTTTCAGGTTAGGGAGAAAGGAACAACAAAGCCTCTGAAGTCATACTTGCTGCCACGTTTCCAAAGGCTGTGAAATGTCTGCAGTTGGGGAGGCAAGGAAGAGGTGGCATCAAGTTTTGAAAGGCCTGAGTCAGGTAGGGTTTACACTGAATGTGCTCTGCTAGGAGCAGCCAGGGCAGGTTTGAAATAGAGGATAATGGTGTGAACATGATGGCTTGAGAAGTGTGTCACACTTGCAGGATGCCAGACCAACTGGATTACAGAAAAAGGTTGAAGTCTACTGGAGTAGCCCACATGGAGAGCATCACATCTGTAGGAAACCATCTCCTGTAGTATACATTCAGTACACAATTAAGTATTGAAATAATGTAACACCTTCCAAATAAATACTGAAGACAGTTATGTTATTTCTACTTAAAACAATTGAATATTTGAGGTTGTAATAGCTACAACTTCAGCTTAATCTTGAAGAGAAACTGTCATCGACACTACAGAAGTGGCAATTTGATTTTCTGATTATCTACTTGAATATATGCAACTCCATTTAGATAGTTTTTTAATTCCAAAAGTAGGTTTTTTAAGTAATAAGAGGAGGGATGGAAAATATTTAGCTATAGTCTAGAAAAGAGATGAGAGTTCAGTATTCTTAAATTTAAAAAACCAGGAGGAATATTCTCTGCTCTCAGTTCATTTCAATAGCCTTTTCCCCTTTATTGTAAGTCTCAGAGAAGCTTTATCCCAAACCTCCTAGAGAAAGAATTTTCCACCATCTAATACCCAAGGGACAGAACAGAAATTAGAATTCAGTGTTATCCATCTAGCAGATAATCCTCTCTAGTTTAAATATCATTCTCCCTTTCCTTCCTCCCAGATCCCCAGGGTACAGTTATGGATTGGGAATTGGTTTATCTGGGCTTAAAGCAATTGCTTCTGCCTTTAGATACGCAAGTGGAGGGTAAAGAAACCTATTAAGACCATTATAACACTAATAGCTTAGTGATCTAGTATTTCTTTAGATTTTTCCCTTGTAAGTATTGCGCTAAAATTGTATGCCAAAGTGCAAAATGGCTTTGTACATGAAAACAGTTCTGAAAATAACAGTATAAGCAGATGTCCTATATTTAGTAATAGATTAATACTCTTTATAGTACATGTATAGGAAAGAGTCTCAGTGTCAGGCTTCAGCCTTAGATAGGTTGTTACACTTTAATTATGTGATAGCTAACGTTCTGTTCTTAGATAAGATATGCTGCTTCTCTAATATGTAGAAGCAGGGGTCCTCAAACTTTTTAAACAGGGGGCCAGTTCACTGTCCCTCAGACCGTTGGAGGGCCAAACTGCCGGGCCCCGGGACGAGTCGGCTACTAAGCAGGACAGGTAGCGGCGGCAAAAACACCCAGCGGGCTGGATAAATGTCCTAGGCAGGCCGCATGTGACCGACGGGCCATATAGTTTGAGGACGCCTGGACTAGAGTAAGTAACTAGAGATGTAACCAAGATTTTTAAATTTAATCAAAGAGTATAATGAACAACTGTGAACTAATAAGTTTTAAAAGTGTGAGGAAATGGATAAATACTGAGAAAAATACAAAAATGACAAAATGGATAAATATTGAGAAAAATACAAAAATGACAAAATTTTTTTGTTAATTAAAGAAAAATTTTGTTAATCTTTTGATTTTTTTCTTAAGGAAATTTTAATGGTAAAATCTTTCCATCCCTCCCCAAAGTCTAAGACCATATTATTTTACAGATGAAGTCTCCAGATTTTCAAGAGATGATAAATTCATTTTCATATACCAAGAGTTCAGAAAACATGGAAAGCCTTTCAAGTCATTTTATGAAGCTAGTAGAATCTTGATTTCTTAAATACTTAAGAAAAGGAAAAAGAAATGGTCCCATTTTATGTGTAACTATAAATACAAAAATTCTAACTAAAATACTGTATGATCATTGTATTAAATGTGAGTGTGTGTGTATATCATACCAGGGCTAAGTGAGGCTTAAGCCCTTAAGATCAGGAAAAACACAAGGGTACCCCACTGCTGCTTTACATAGTTCATAAGGCTGAGAACAATTCTACAAGAAAAAGGAAAGATATCATGAGTCTAAAAGTTGCCAGAAACACAAGTTTTAGAAATAAGTAGCATTGTTCTACATTATTAATAATCAAACACAAAATATAATTATTAAATGTTATAATTGTATCAAAATTTATGAAGTAGCTGTGAATAAATGTAATGAAAGATACCAATAGTAAAAATGGAGAAAAATTTAATCTTTAATAAGGGACAAAGAAAAAGTAGCCGGCATTGTGGCTAATAGCTATAGTCTCAACTACTCTAGAGGCTGAGGCAGGAAGATTGCTTGAACCCAGGAGTTTGAGTTTGCTATGCGCTTGATGATAACACAGCAGTCTAGCCTGGGCAATAGAGTGAGACTTTGTCATAGAAAATGATTTTTATGAATAGATAAAGAGACACTGGGGACCTTGGATTAAACAACTTAATGTTAGTCTTCTCAAATTAATTTACAAATTGATTAAAATTCCAAAGAAATTATTTTGGTTTATTTATACACTCATTGTAAAAATTATAAGGAAGAATGAATGTCTATGAATAGCCTAGTTAATCCTGAAAAAGAAGAATGTATTCTACCACATATTGTAAGATATAAGAAGTGTAGAAAGCTGGACACACACACACATATAAATAGGTACCTGATGGATAGATACATAGAAGAAAATAAAAGAAAAGATGGGAAAGAAGGAGAGAGGACAGAAGGACAGACAGATGGACCTTGGATTTTTCTAGGCAGATTATTATCTATAAACAATGACAGTTATATCTTTATTTCAAACACATGTTAATACAGTAAAGATGACACCACACATCACTGAGGAAATGAATTTTTGTTTCTGAGATGGCATTGGAAAAACAGACTATGTAAACAAAAATAATACTGGACCCTTACCTACTATCACTTATGAATAAGAGTATATCCAGATGGATTAACAATCAAAATGTGAAAAGTTAGAACTATAAATATAAAGCTATTTGATTAAAATATGAAAAGTTATCTTTGTAACTTCAAAATAAAATCCCAAGAGCATGAACATTTAAAAATGATTCAATTATCTCAAAATTAAGAATTTCTGTCCAACAGGGATATAAGTTAATATTTACATACAACATTTGAGAGAATACATTTGTACTGTTTTAAACCAACAAGGAACTATTATCTAAAATATACAAAGGCAGGATATCTACACTAGAATGTTTTTCGAAACTCACTTCACAATCACCAAGATGTGGAATCAACCCAAATGCCTGTCAACCCGTGAGTGGATTAATAAACTGTGGTATATGTATACTATGGAATACTAGTCAGCCATAAAAAAAAAATGGAGCCCAACAAAATACTAAAAGCCTATCAAATTTGATAATAGAGGACCACAAATTAAAATAATGAGATATCATTTTCTATCTATTACATTGACCAAAGTTAGAAAACTGGATAATACTACGAGTTGATGGGGACATGGACGTACAGAAACCTTCCTGCATTGCTGGAGGGAGTGGCCACAGGGCTGTCATTCTGAAGAATGCAGGGGCACTGATGACTCAGATTAAGTACATGCACGCCCAGTGCAGTGACACACCGGTTCTACTCCAGGTTATAAATCCCAAATACATTTTCACAAGGATCCAAATAATGAAGCACAAAGGGGCTTTTATCACAGCCTTGTGTCACAGGGAGTTAGGGGCAGCCTGGAGCTCCTTACTAGGGAGAAGCAATGGGCCACATAACTACATACACTGGCATAGGTGTACGTTTTTATGGATTAAAAATACCCTAAAGAATGAGCAAGATTTTATAAGACACATGGAAACAAAAGGAGAAGCATTAAACACATTACGGTCATGGCCTATGATTCAGGAGGGAAATGAATGAGGGATAGATATAAAAGAGAAGACATTTTAAAAACTCAAAGCAGTGAAAAGTCCATCCCTCGTTTATAACATCAGACATTTTATTCAATAACGGGTTTACTTTACCAGAGTAATAGTAAATTTCATCAATTCTTTCTTCAGTAATATCTATAAGATTTATTTGAAATGGATACTGCTTAGCTGATCAGGTTAGTAAACTCCTTCATAAAACAATACATGTGCATCTGGTTCTGTGACTTTTGTGACTTTCTGCAACTGGACTTGGGCAATAGCTACTCAACAATGAATTTCCATGTATTCATCTATTTAATGCTTTGATTTATTGTAGGAGGCACTGAAAATATTACAGGTAGAATGACTCTGTTTTTAATTGACTAGTTTTACTGAATTGACAAAATCAGTTATACAAATTCACCAAACTGTTATTACATACATAACTAATGTAGAACTTTACCATCTCCTTTTTTGTACCTTTGTCTCATTTTGTATGTTCTAGTCTGAACTGTTATTTCAAGATCTGTGAGATACACAGTATAAAAATTCTGTTTACTTTTATTAGGGAAATTCTGTCCTTCTATAAGATCTCAGTGTTTATATTTCCAAATGAGAAATATCCACATTAATTGTTGAAAATAAAATGCAAATGAAAAATTTTGAAAAGAATAAATCAGGGAAGGAGTTGAGGGGAATAAATTACTAGTTGAATGTGATTGCAGGAAAAATTGAAAAGTATTATTCAGAACATTTTATATATTTAAGAGATGAAATGCAATTTTCAGGGAACCAATTTAAGAAGTCATTTGTTAATAACGTGAATTCCAAATTGATTTCAATACCTTAGAAGTCCGGGCCATGCAGCCAGAGAATGACTGCATTCACGTATTTAGTGACAGCTATAATTTACAAAGCTGTCCTTTTTTTTCCGCGGTTTTTTACCAGGGCCAGGCTTGAACCCTCCACTCCTAGCATATGGGGCCAGTACCCTGCTCCTTGAGCCACAGGCATCTTACAGGGCTGTGTATAGATGAAATTTAAGAAGCTACATTGTTGTTCATGTTATTGAAATCCGTGTTCTCTTTAAATCCTGAGAAGATACTACATGAGTGCAGTAAGAAAAGGTTTGAGGGGCCTGGCCTGAAAAGACTGCAAAATAGCTCTAGGAAGCTTCTCAGGAAACAAAAAGGCCTTCTTTGTCACTGTTTATGGAAGCTTAGTATGGTCCTTCACTCTCAGTACTTTACATTAGTTTCCCACTAGCTAGCAAACATCCACTATTGCCCAGTAACTCCCAAACAGGATAATAGGTGAGTTAATTCATAGGGAAGGAAGGTGTTTTTTTCTAGTCATCTTAGAGGTAAGCTGGAGGACTTTAGGCAGAAAAAATTGATGCATATCAAAATTTCTTATAAGATTTTTTAATTTCAATATAATATATAAAAATGAGATGTGGATTTATTGTAAAATGTTATTAAAACAGGTATTTCAAATTATTTTCCTTTCAATCATGAGTGTGTTTCTGTAAGAAATTTATTAAATATTAAAATTCACAAAAATTCATAGGGTGGGTGGCTCCTATGGCTCAAAGGAGTAGGGCGCCGGCCACATATGCTGGAGGTGGCAGGTTCAAACCCAGCCCCAGCCAAAAAAGAAAAAAAAAAACTGCAAAAAATTCATAGGGCTGTGACTCTTGCCCATAATAACAGTGTTTTGGAGAGGCTGGGGGGTGGGGTGGAGATCACCTGAGGCCAGTTTATGGTTACAGTGAGCTATGATTGTGCTACTGCACTCCAGCCTGGGCAACAGATCGAGACCCTATCTGTAAAACACTAATAACATTTATATTGTAAATTAAAGCTATGATGGAGCCAAGGGAAAGCTTAGCATGTTACAAAGAGATAATTTTCATTTAGGTCTGGGTTTTATTAAAGATAGTATTTTGCCATTTCTATGATATATATAGATCAAATATAAAAATGTCAAGAGCATATTTCTCCTTTTTTATATAGAATATTGCAAAGTCAAAAAAAAAAAAAAAGAAGAAGACATGAAGCTTTGTTCAATTTGGAGGTTCTCTCATTTCTTTCTTAACTCATTTCAGGCCCTGGAAAGTGAATTTGTTTCTTGCCAACTTCATCAGTGGATTGACCTTATATTTGGTTACAAGCAGCGAGGACCAGAAGCGGTCCGTGCCCTGAATGTTTTTCACTACTTGACCTATGAAGGCTCTGTGAACCTGGATAGTATCACCGATCCTGTGCTCAGGGAGGTAGGTGTTAGGTCTCGTTTTATTCCAAAAATTTCTGTCTTCTCTCAAACAAAAATTTGACTTATATCTCCTTTCAACATTACTTTTCACGAAATTTAGATTTCAGGCTCTTGACAAATATGGAAAAACAAACACACATCAGAAACAATTAATGAGACCAGTACATGGTTCCTTTTTGAATGGCAGCCATTTTTAATGCACTTCCTTGCCTCATTTTATTTTTATTTCTTTAGAATCTTCATTAAAATGCTTAATGCTTTCTCTGTATTATTAATGAATAAAACCTTGTTGAATATTTAAATATGAATGTCACAATAAAATAATCTGCCGATGTGGATATTTTTAAAAATAAAAGTGAAATTGTAACCTTCTAGATAGAAGGCTCAAAAATTACCTAATTGAAATAGATATGGTTATTCTAATTTATTCCCATATGTTTTCAACCTGAAATGTTTATAGCTAACAGTGGAGAATTAGGTACCATATACTATGTGTATAATATTTTTGTGAAAATATTCATATAAAATAATTATTTAAATCACATCCACGTTGCACAAACTGATTTCATATAGGTAGAAAAGTAAAGATGTGGCAGCTGTTACATGAGTGTTGCTGCAGGAAGCGATCTCACAGTCCTCCATTCTACCAGATATCTGCCATCTGCCATATGCAAAACAAGTAATCATTTCTACATTTCCAGGCAGTGGAATGCTCTCTTTATTTTTTTATTTTGAATTTTAGAGGTGGAAAACTTGTAGATTTGAGAAATGAAGCTCTATTAAAAAATTTGCATACTTAATGTTACTTCTTATATACCCTATAAAACTAAAATGGCTCCATTTGTATGGCTCCAAGCAGAGAAGAGGAAAGGGAAGCAAAGAGCCTTGTGGTCATTGATCATTGGACCCTTAGGGCTAAATATTCCGAGGACACATTGCAAGCATGTTATTAGGGGCGACTTTGTACCATATTGTATGTGCAAGGAAATAAAATTGTTGCCTGAAGCCCAGAGAAAAATGCAGAGACAGAATGAAGGAATAAGAAGCCAGGTATTATGAAATTGGTTGGTAAAATAAGTGTAACCATTACACTCACCCAACCTGGTGTCCCCACTTGTGTATAAAATGGAATCAGATTATTCAGCAGGAGATATTTCTGAGCTTGATTATTCTCTTAACTATATACCTTTGCTTAACACATGCCTATTCTATAAATTTCTTACAAACTAAAATTTTCTTTTAGAACCACTACCTTTTAGAATTAGAAAAAAAGAAAGTAATTATATTCAAGATCAACTGAAAATTGTTTTTTAACTTTTAAATATCATAGATGGTTTTGCTCCAATATTTACATTTTTATCCCTTATCATAAAGTTCTGTGTTCTTATAAAGAAAGTTGCAAGTTAATTCTGCAAAATAAAAGTATATTAAACATTCATATAGGATGAAAATGCACGGCTGCATTAAAATTGACAGAAAAATAGCAATTTTTCATATTTAAATAAGGGTTAAAAATGATAAATCAAAGAATAAAAAGAAAATGGATTTGGAAATAGGGTTTTCTTTATATACAGTGTATTATTTGAATCTTATAAAAATACTTGTTCCTACGAAATATCACAACATTGTTTTGAACAGTGAAATAAAATGTATGTAAGACTTATTGGCAAACTATAAGACTTCTCAATGAAACAGTATATGAAAACGCATGATTAAATGTTGGTGTTCCTGAGTGAGAATGGTTCAAGCCCTTGTTTGCATAGAGTATAGCTGACGTGAACAAAATATTACAGCTTCTTATTACTTATAGAGATGCAGCCTAATTGCAAGGGTGCCTTAGCTGAAGACTCTGTCTACCTCCAACATCCTCATTCTGAGCACATAGTTACCGGAAACTGAGGTTCCATTAGAGGGGCTCCCAGAATCATATTGTCTTACTTACCTTCTTTATCGCCAAATTCTTTACCCACCTCCCAATACAGTAATTTTATGCTAGTTCTTGGAATACCAGCTGTGCGCAGCATACGCAGAATACTGTTACCTGCCTTCCCCACGTCAGCCTGGGTCTGAGCACATGGAGGCTGGGAACTTACCCTGACCACACAGACCTGTATGGACTCAAATTTGCTTAAGAAGATACTTTATCTCCTTGCTACCACTAGGGGGCCATTTAGTGCAGAGTAGATATAAATTATTAAATGATTTCAAGGAATACTAGTTAATTTCCCCTCTCCTGCTCCCCACCATTACCCCCTCTAAAATATTCCAGTTAATGTCAGTGCCAATTGGCCGATTAAAACCTAACATTTGCACGAAAAACGTTCTGCACTAACATTTAAGAACTTGAATAGTATCATTCAACGGGTGAGAAACCACCAGAATCCTATAAGCAAGGTAAATGTGGCCAAGTTAATCTCACTTTACCTCAATTGCTCTGTCTGTAAAGGTGAACTAAAACATAAAAGCACTTAGCATCTACTGGCACAAGAAGGAACCTGCAGGTAAGTGGAATTGAAGTACAGCATATTCATTATTCAGTGGTCTTCTTGGGACTTTGCCAGTACATAACCCCTGTGAGTAGACCATGTGGGAGGCACATACCTTTTTCTTAAAACATCCTTCCTGGAGATCTGCACTGCTGTACCTTGACTTGAGATAATTGAACCCCCTACGTGGTCAGATATAGGTTTTTGGAAAATGCAAAGTTTAAAATATTAACCCTTTCATTGAGCTCAGTACATCCTTTTGTTTGATAATGTTTATCTTACTATTTTTTAAATATAAGATTGCACATTTCACATAGATTAAGCCAAAGGAAGGCTAATTACAGTTATACTAAACTCCACCTAGGCTAAGGAAGATGATGTTTGCAATGCTTAAGTGAAATACTTATTTTTAGATGGGAAATATTTAATATATGAATGTCTACATATGTCCTCTTTGTCAAAACAATATTCTACAATCTGCCTATAACTTAGAGCTTTGAAGTTAATTCTATAATTTGAGAGATGGCTTACAGTTATTGATTCATTCTCCTTTGACAGGTGAAATCATGAAGCAGCACTAACCACAGCAATTATGGCATTAAAATGTCAAGAAATTAGAGGTCAGAATAACAGATAATTTTCTTCTCTATGTCAGATTAAAAATTGACATTCTTTGACAGTTTAGGAACTCTGGCTGAGAAAATTATGACAGCTTAACTTATTTTATACTTGTAAAGCAATAATTGATAATAAACTTTACCATGACAGCCTCTGGGAAGGAACATGACAGAACATTTCTGATACAGAGCTCTCTTTAATATGTAAACACTAGATCTGTTGGATAGTAGATATCATTTAAACTGCTTACATCTAGGCTTGCATCATAATCTAGGCACTTTATTTCATAGATGAGTTCAACTGACAATTAGAGCAGTATTTTTCAAACATGATAATGGATACTTTCTTATTCATTTTTATATATTAATAAAAAGTACATGATTTGCTTTATACTTTTACTTACTAAATGATGGCCAAGAAACTCTGTCCTATGACCTGCTTGGCAAATAGGGTATTCTGGCTGTTAGGCATCTTGTCCTGTGGTTTTCTAAGGCCTTGGCACTCAAATGTGGCCCAGCAGTATCAGCATCACCTGAAAACTTGTTAGAATTTCAGACTCTCAGGTGTCCTTGACCTATTACATCAGTAGGTGTGTTTAATGAGATCCCCAGGTTTGTTGGCGACCTTAAACTTTAAGAAGCACTGCTATGCTGAATGTGCATTAGAATCACTTGGAAAGTTTTTTCCTGGAAAAATAGAATGGTACAATGAACTCCATGTACTTATTACCCAATTTCAAAAATTTTAACTATAGGAATCTATATATGGAAAAATGAAAAAAAAAAGAAAAGAAAAAACATTTTAAGCCATTTAAACTACATGCCCACCCTTGCTCCTGTACTCTTTAAAAAAAACACATGCGACACACATCTAACTCCGCAGCCTGTGGGTGTTTCAGAATATCCAGGGAGAAGCTTCAAGCAAGTCTATTTTGAAAAAAAAAATCTCTTCAGGAATTTCATATGCATTCTCAATTAAAAACCATTAATCTAGCCTAACACTTTTATCAACTAAGAATATAAATCACACTCTTATCAAATTAATATCCTTTTCAAGGATACCAGCTATATAATATGAGGGTTCTTGAGTCAAGGTGTCTTTAGTTTTATTTTTTTCCAGGAGTTTAAAGATAACAGAATATGTGAAATCTGATTAATTTTAGGGTTTATAATTTCTCTTACTTCCAAAATGATTCTTAAAATTGTAAGGGAATTCTAAAGTGTATTTCCATTTTACTAAATCTAATTATAAGGGTTTTTTTTTTTTCTGTTTTATATATGCTTTTGAAACTTTTACTTTAACTCAGTAAAGCTTTCAGCAATTACGGGGGGAAATTAGAATGATTTTAAGAAAACTTTATCAGCCATTTTCTTGCTCATTTGATCTAATTACTTCTCAAAAAAGCTTACTTTTTATTGGTCTTTGAGGATTCCAAAGGAGATTATGCTGGAATGAGTAATCAGTTAGTGGAGATTATTAAATAAAGTAATTAAATAATTTTTTTGCTATATTTTGACAATAAATCAAAAATAATTTATCCTAAAATTGTTTTAAGAAGTTATCACACATGATTACAGACATAATTATTTAACGCTGTCTGGCTCAGAGTATGATTATAAGGTATGCAGTAGGCAATAAAAATGGTAGAAGGAATCAGGTTATAGGTTGTATCACAGTCCCACTGTTAGTATTTGAATGGCATTAAGTCAGTCACTTAACTTTTATGTACCTATGTTTTCTCACCTAAAAAATGATGAAGGGAAAGATACCTTACACATAGGAGAAAAACGTGAAAAAATAATATTTTGTAAACTGTAAAGCACTGTGCAGATATTGATTGCTACCTGGGGCATAAATAAATAAAGCATCTTAGAGGAACTTTTGTTTTAATAATTTATTTCTTGGCAAGGCATGGTGATTCACAAGGTTGAAGAAGAGTATCACTTGAGCTCAGGAGTTCCACACTAGCCTGAGCAAGAGCAAGATCCTGTCTCCAACAAAAGTAAAAAAAGGAGCCAGGAGGCCTGGAGCAAGTCTGTAGGTCCACCCGGGAGGATCCAGGGTGACAAAGACTGTCTCAGAAAGAAAAATTTTTGTTCTCCATAGAGGATACCAAAATTGTCAATTTAATCAAAAACAGGTACGTTAGCAACAGATAAAATCAACTGACTTATTTTCATTATTTAGTTAAAAGAGATAATTGTTTAAAAGTTATTTTCAGCCCTATTCTCCAAAATTGTATAAAGGCAGCCTAAATTGCAGCCCATTTGTTGCCTCTAACACTCTTTCCTTGTTCTTGATATGTTAGTATTAGCATTTCTATCTTTTATCATAATTTATATTTAACATTTTTTTATTTCCGTGGCTACTTTTTAAATCACATTATCACATGAATCAGCATAACTATGGTACTGGCGTAATGTTGTACTTGTTCAGCAAGAGAAAATTATGGCGTGGATATTCCAACAGAAGCCGTGAGCTTATACCAGACAAGTTATTAACAAGACACTAAGTTCTAAGCTTGTCATAATACTTGTCATCATACCTGTAGTTGACATCGTCAGACTGAAAAATGATTTAAATGACTTGTTTTTGACAGGGGAAGGTATGCACATGAGCCTATCACAAAAGGCTGTTTTGCTGGCAGCTATGAGAACATATGGGCCAGACAGTTTTTATTTATTTATAGATATACACATTTATTTTGCTGAAAATATTAACTAGATTTTCATATTACTGGCAGCCATTAAAATGTGGTATTTTTAGTCTAATTTTCTGTTACTAATAATTCTTGGTCTTCTTAGATTATATTTTCTTCTTTTATCTTTTTCTTTGATCTGACAGGCATAACAAAGCTTCCCTTTGGATCTCTTATGGTGAAAATATGCCCATAGGAAGTAGATTAGCTCACTTCAGTTTTCACTTTATTTTCTTGCTGAAATACTCCCTGCTTCTACAGAGAACTGACACCATAGGGCTGTCAGGAACCAGCAAGACAGATGTATCTTTAACCAAAACAGCTGCAAAGCTAGCTTTCCTGAGATGAAGTTTATAAAGAAAAAAATTTAACACATTTTCCATCCTTATAATGTGAGTGAAGGTATTTGCAGTGACGATAGGGATGGCCTTTACAGTCATTGTTTATTCTATGAATTCATTAGCCTTTGGCTTTTCCTTGCCCCATTCTGATGTTTTGGTTTCTAAACGGTATCAGCGCCACCCTCTACAGCTGCCTGAACGAGGTGTGGCACAAGAGTGTCCATTGACAAGGCCTGATGCCTGACTTCACAGGGGTGGCGCCCAGGGCTCTTCTTTTGGGCAGTTATCCTGAAAAGTAATTGTAACAAATGATTAAAAAAGGAGGAGGAGGGCTGAGAAAGATTTGTTAAAACTGTCTTAATTTTCACCTTACGGTTAATGGAAGTTTTACTAAGCTGAACATTCAATAAATTTTGTGGCCAAATAAAAAGAAAAAGAAAACACCCACATTTTAATTATTGGAGTAGAAATACATTAGTTGTTCTGTAAAGAGAAAGGTTTACTTTGATAGCAAGAAGAATGTTACGATTCTTAAAACTAATAAGGATATAGGTTCAAATGTACTCCTTACATGTTTCTCATCCACATTGATGAGCTTGCATTGCAAAGGTTTTATGCATAAAGTTTCAATATAGAAATTAGTATCAAAGAAATTAATGAGACACATTTAATTTTGATTAGTGAATAAATCCTTAATTTCAGTTTATCTTTTCTCCTCATAATTACTGCAGTCGTTTGCTGGTCCCTGGTCATCAATCGTCCCCTAGAAAAGCATAAACAATGCCACTAGTCAGAGTCTGATGTATGTCATTTATGTGAAATGTGCCTTTTCCTCCTCTTTGTGTTATTTTTATTGTGTGGTGTTGAGAAGTGCTAATTATTGATTTTCAGAAATTAACAGCAAATGCTTTCACAAGCATCTAAAGTCATATTTCATTCGAGGGAAGAAGGGTGAAAATTGCAGCCTGCTGTTTGTACTAGAAATGGCTGGAAGGGATTTCCCTATCTTTTATTAACATAGATTTCAGTTATATCACACAGTTGTTACCTCAGCATAAATTAACAATTATTCAGAGCATACTGCATGCTTCAATCTGTTGAAATGGATATTAATCAATCTAAGTACCCAAGCAATTCAGTTAGATGTTTAGGACTCATTTTCAAAGGTTTTAAACATATTGATAATGAGTCTATTTAAAGCCATTTGAAATCTTAATATTGTATATCTGAATGATTGTTTCTCATTTATGTCAAAATCAAAGAACATTTTGTTCTGCTGAATACATGCAATAATATTTTTTATCTGAACTGAGTTTACTAAAAGTAATGATTTCGTTTTGGAATATATATAGCAGAACATGGTAATCCTTTGTCTCACATACCAAGCGCGTATATTCCAACTTTTGGTATTTGTACGGTTGTTTCCATGATTGGCACTCCAGTGAACTTACAAGGGCTGCCTCCCTCCTTCTTCCTCCTGCCCCACTGTCTCCCCCAGCAGCTTTTCCTCTTTCTTCTCTACCTCCTGAGCCAGCCAGCATAGAGTTTATTTCATATAAACTTATTCAGTCAGGGGGAATTTGACAGGTATGTTATACTGATTCTTCTCACATATGCGTAAGCATTTCTGGGTTGAATTGTCTTCTTATGTACTATCTAATGATCAACCAAAAGTGAGCAAAGAACCAAAACGTGGAGGAATCCTTAAGAACTCATTAGCTAACACATTTGCTTCCAGATCACTCACTAAATTATGAAGAAAAGAGTGTTACAGTTCTCTTCTTGTGTTTTAACAAATATGGATTGCAGAAACTTCACAGTCTCTCCTTAGAAGCTTATAGTTGTATTTATTCCTAAAATATTCCAAATCTTCAATGAAAATGCCTCTTGCTTCTTTAAAATCTTATTCTGGTCAATTCTATCCAGACATGAAACAAAATGTAAATACCATTTTTCTGATTTGTTATATCAGAGTATCAATTTTATTCAGATCAGTCGGGATCTCAGCATGTTGACCTTTCAAAAGCAATGAAGACTCCACAGAAGATGCACAAATGGTCAGAAGGCACATGAAAAGACGTTTTGTGTCACTAATTATTGGGTAAAACAAATCAAAGCCACAATGATACACATTCCACACCCCTTAGGAAACAGCCTAAATGCCCCCCTACTCAGGAATGGACTAACAAGCTGTGGTATATGTACACCATGGAATACTATTCAGCCATTAAAAAAAAAGGGAGACTTTACAGCCTTTGTATTAACCTAGATGGAAGTGGAACATGTTATTCTTGGTAAAGCATCACAAGAATGGAGAAGCATGAATCCTATGTACTCAATTTTGATATGAGGACAATTAATGACATGGTGGGGGGAGAGGGAAGCAGAGAGAGAGAGAGAAGGAGGGAGGGAGTGGGGTCTCAGTGTGTGACACACCTTTTGGGGGCAAGACACAATTGTAAGAGGGACTTTACCTAACAAATGCTGTTAGTGTAACCTGGTTTCTTGTACCCTCAGTGAATCCCCAACAATTAAAAAAAAAAAAAAAGAAAAGAAAAGAAAATAGCAAGCATTGGTGAGGCCATAGATAAATAAGAATATTTGTGTACTCTTGGTGGAAAATAAAAGGGCATAGCTGGTAGTAGGCATAACTGCTATGGACAACAATATGGCAGTCCCTCAAAATGTTAAAAATAGAATTACATGTGACCCAGTAGTTCCACTTCTGTGTATGTATGAAAAAAACTGAAAGAAAGCAGGGTTTCAAGGAGATATTTGTATACCCATATTGATAGCAGTGTTTTTCACAAAAGCAACCCAAGCATCCATCTGTGAGTGTATAAACAAATGTAGTATGTACAACAGTTACGTTCACAAGCTCATCCTAGAAAAAACACCACATACCCCACTGCTGACTATCACTACTGCCACCTTCAAAGTACTTCCCGTGGGAGCTATGCACAGACACGTGCTACAACATTGACGAGCCTGAGGACATTAAGTGAAATAAATCAGCCAGTCACAGAAAGACAAATACTGTGGGATTCCACTCATATGAGGCATCTTGACTAATCAAATTCATAGAGACAGAAAGTGGAATGTTGCTTGCCAGCACCTGGAGGGAGGAGATAGTGGAGACCTTTTGTTGAATAGGTATAGAGTTTTCATTCTGGAAGGTGAAGAGAGTTCTGGAGTTAGAGGCACAGCAATGTGAGTATACTTAACACTACCAAACTATACACTTAAAAATGTTTAAGATGCTAAATTTTATGTTACATGTATTTTACAATAAGTTAAACAAAGAGAGAGAGAGTGTGTGTATATTAATTGTCCTATTTACAAAGGTGCGGACAGGGTAAAGTGGATGAACAAGGGACGGTGACAGATCGAGGTGTTAATACCCCTAGACCTTAGGGGACAAGAGAGAGAGACATGCCCAGAATCTGGCAAAAGAAATAGTCACCGAATAGCTGTCGCCTTAGATTGAGAATTGCAGCCTGGGTCCTGCCAAACTGGCACCTGGCTGAGAGACCATATGATACATACCTTGCCCTCATGGCTCCTGTTCTGAGCTGTGTCATTGGCTAGACCCAATGGGGAGGTAAACAGCATGAGAGTGTGGGTCTGTGGGGTGCGTCTGCCAGAGCCAAGGAAAGTATCCAGCTCACCTGTAGTTCCCACTGGGTGGGTCACTTCTCCGAGCTAAACAGGCTCATTCAAGGCATCCAGGGTATGTCAGTCATAATCAGATGCATTAAAATGCATGCACACTTTCTACCTGAGTTGACTTAAGTCAAGAAAGTGATGAGCTTGTCACCGATGGCACTGACCTGACTTGAAGAGGAAAATATTCTGGATGAGACATTTTGTGTCCAGAAGAAATGGGCTTATTTTTTTTACTTTACTTTTTCATTTGTTAAGTCAATTATGGACTATCACCATTATAATTCACCATTCCAAGGAAAAAGTCCAACTCGGCGGGAAGATAGGTCCCTTCTTCACTGTGCTAAGGTTTATGCTTAAAGAATGAAACCAACAAGTAAGGCAGGTACCTGAACAAATCAGAATTCCCTCCTTCAAATACTGTCTAATTAATTAAAGCAAACGTGTTCCTTTTTTATTTGAATTACCAAATAGTTGCTTAAAGATTCTAATAATTTTGCTGGAATAGATTTAGCCTTCATGCAGTTGATTGTTAAAGCAAAAGGAAAAAATATTTGTTCTTCTATTTTGTTGTTTCTATGAAAAACTAGAAGCAGTTGAATATAAAATAGCATTTTAATTTTTTATATAGCCTAATGTTTATAAACCAGGAAATAACAAAGTGCAGATATTATTTGCTTGATTTATTTTGTTTCGGTTTTTCAGCATTAAAAAGTAATGCTTTATATGATCTTGTTTTATTACAATAATAAACCAGCAGCAAAAACTTATCAGTTAAAATACAGTCTGCCATTAAGTAACCTTTCCTTTTATTATTGCAGACTTCTCTGAATTCCATTGGTTTTCTTTTTTCTTGTTTGGTATTGGTAAAATTGCAGGTGGAACAAAAATATATCAATCACATGTATTTTTATTATGTGTCACATTTGGTTTAAAGAAGAATGCTTTTAAGCATTAAAATAAAAAGTATTGTAAGGAAGAGCTACATAGTCAAATAAACAAAAGACTAAGGAGACTTTGAGAGTCTTTCTGTGATCTCCAACAACCACTTGTATTACTTTTTTCTTGAATTTTCTGAAAATTGTTAGTGAGTTGAATGGTATTTGAACATAGCCCAATAGTTTGCATTGTAAACAGCAAACCTGTAGTACTTCATAAAATGCTGATATTTCTGGGAAAAAAAAATTAAAAGCTTATATAAATCAAAGGGAATGGATGAGACAGGCCATTTGAGAGCCTACATGATTAGCTCCTCCTCCTCCTGTTTCTCCGGGCGGTTCATCTGAGAGATAATACACTACTTTCACCACGCCCACCGCACACACCCCCGAAAAGACTAACAGTTGTGAAGATTCTTTGAGAGAAAAACGTAAATCTGGGTTAAATTTTCCTGCATTGTGGAAAAAACAGGAATAACTTCAGTCCTTATCTACCACCTACCAGAGAGGGTACGACTTCTGAATTATGGCTTACCTGTGGCCACATTTACTTTTTTGCCTTGGCTGTAAAGTCCTTCCTATTAATAGGCATTTGTGTGACACACGCATACATGCAGCATATGTATTTCCTCTTCTGAGGATTTAATTCCAAATATGTATCTTTATTCCTAGAGGAGGTAGGACCTTCTTGGAAGGGAAGGAAAGATGAAAGAAAACAATTCAGCCAGAGGCGCCGAAGCCAAAGAAATAAGGCATATGTCACACGGCCCATTGTGCACATTTAAAAAGACACTATAAGTGAGTGAATTACAAAAGGTGAATCAAGGTAGATTCTTCCCCTCACATGCCCCCCAGTTGGGAACCTTTGCACACTCTTGGACAACACAGCCATACACAGTGGAGCTGATTCAGAGGAAGGTGGAAGATGAGAGAGAGCTTGTTGTGAGTAAAGAAAAAGGATTCTTCAGTGAAATGTGGATAATTTTGTAACTTACCTGTGGGTCCTGGAGAATTTTAAAAAGGAGAGCCTAACAAGATTAAGGAAGAGATAATCCAGCAGCAGGGAGGGGACAAAGGGAAAGTGTCCCTAACAGAAACTTCCCTTAACAGGGCTTCACATCACAGATAAGCAGTTAAACCCAAGTGGGGGTGTCAGACGCATGGATGGAATCTGGAAACCATGCACACTATTCCAGTTTACTGAGTTTGTCCCCTATGCTTGCGTAACTCAGTTCACATTCCCCTTTACTTCTCTGCCTGCCCCTGCAGAACTTCCTCAGGGTGTTAAGCCTATTTCTTGATGGGTCTTAGCTGGGAAGAAAAATAAATTCTGAGCACATGGTAACTACTCAATAAATATTTGACAATTTTTATAAGAAGTAAGAACCTACATAACAATTAAAATTTTAAGTTCTTAAGAAACTATTTCTCATTCCTGTCTGGACAATTCCTGGCAATAAAATAATGTGGTATTATTTGTATATTTTTTTGTAAAACAGAGTTGAGTTTGGATATGTAAGAGTTTCTAAATGCCCCAAAGGACCATACAGTCTAAATCATTACTTTAGAAGCTGGGCATGGTACCTCACTTTATAATTCTAACATTTTGGGAGGCTGAGACAGTGGGATCACTTGAGGCCAGGAGTTTGATACCAACCTGGGCAACAAAGACCTTATCGGTACAAAAAAATAAGAAAAATTACCTAGGCATATTAGGGCTCACTTGTAGTCCCAGCAACTTGGGAAACTAAGGCAGAAGGATGTCTTGAGCCTGGGTGACAGAGTGAGACTGTCTCTGAAAAAAGAAATTATTACTTATTTATAGCTTTGACCATTACATTTTGGGCTTACAAATACTTAGAAAAAATAAATTTGGCAGGAATACTAAGTATATGCCTACCTTATAACTCAGCAAGCCCATGCCTAGCCATACATCCAACAGAAATGACTGCTTCCCTCCATCCAGACATTGTTCAAGAATTTTCTAAAATCTTTCATAAAAAAGATACGACATATAAATATACACAAACCAAATATTTATTAACAGGAAAGTGATAAGTTGTGGTAGAGTAATACAACAGAATACTACACAGCAATAGAAAAGAAAAAACTACTGGTACAGGATGACTCTTGCAGATGTTATGTTGATGAAAACAAAGCAGACATCAGAAAGTGTGTTCCATGTGATTCCATCATCAGAAATTCAAGATCAGAAAAAATAATCAATGGTGATAAACATAAAAGTAGTGATTGACTTGACAAGGTGTGAGGAGTGGGAATAGTTGGCAGAGGAGGGACATGAGGTTTCCTGTACACTCATGGAACCACCACCCAGGCCAAGGTGTGGGTCCTTCCAATTCTCTTCCAAAGTCCTGTCTTGATCTGGATATGATTATAAGAGAACAACCGTATACATACACACATAACATTCATCAAACTGTATCCTTAAAATTAGTATACTTGGTGTACTTTATCTTTCTTCATTCTTAAAAAAGTAAGAAATTGAATAAATGCATGCAAATGGATGTACATAAGAAGCTTAAGACTAAAATACCAAACTCAGTAATTATAAACGACTAAGAATGTTATTTAAGTGAAAGCCAATCCATTACTTTCATGCTATCCCACCAAAGGGTTGGCCACCAGTGGACACATCATCTTTCATATTTTTAAAACATCAAAGGTTTTGTCAGTCACATTTGTTTTGAAAAATTTAGTGGTTTAAGCCTATTACCTGTGCTAGCTTTGTGTAAAATATATAAGCTTCATGATACTACTACTTATTGTATGTAAAAAGTTACTATGAACTTATTGATTCTTAAGACAGTAGGATCATTCTTCTATGTCAACATTCCAAATCACAGTGTGTCTGATAATGAGTGGTGTGTCATAGTTTAATTGGCAGCATTTTTCCTTTTTAATAGTACACCAAATAATGATACTTCTAGTAGTGAATGGATGACATCTTAGATTTGATGAAGTAAGGTTGACAGAGTTATTATCAAAGCTGTAGTCTTTTATATGGGTCATGTGAGTGGTGGGTGTTGTAAAAGGGCAGCTGTACAGCAATGCTGATATAGTATTGCCAGATCTGCTAATTTTTTGAGAAAAGCCAGAAAATCCAATTTATTATATAAAATGTAATGACCTGTAAATGTTGGCTAAAATAGAAAGTGTGTCAGCTGGATCTCACCTGCTCACTGCGGCTGTCTGTGAGCTCTGTGACTGTTGTGTGTGATGTGTACCATAAATATTTAGAATGGGATTTATTATGTAACAGGTATTCAACAAACATGTTTTATGAATAAATAAAGCTAGCATTAAATATGACCCATGCAGAACAGTATTTAGAGAAATAGAAATATGTACAATTTATAAATGCCACATCTGATAATATGGAAAGAATCCATGGCATAATTAGCTCTAAGTAGGGTCTTTTGACATATTTGGAAATTATTAATGGAAAATTTCTGTGTGGGAGAAAATCCTTGTATACTGTTCCCTACTTCATCTTCAGACCACAGATCACGTCTCTTTCTGGAAGTCCCTTTCCCGAGAGTCCTACTGCCCTTCCCTCCCGTCTTGGCCTGGCTGCCATGGCAGCGTGGGCTTGTCCCCATCGTCAGCCTTCTGACATCCTCATCTTTATTTTGGGGGCTGTAAACTTCCTAAGGGCACAGAGTAAGCATTCCACCAATGATTATTATTTCGGTGGTGTTGACTTGTGAAAGTAACGTTTTCTCCAGTATCCTACTTTGCATTTTCTGGACTAACTTTCAGTTTTGCACCAATATCCCACCATTGCCACACTTCTGTATTCAACAAATATTCTTGGAGCCTCTGTTAGGACTAAGTCATAGTTGTAACCTGCAGAAATACAAGGTCTGAGCAGACAATCACGTATGAATAATTGTGTGTTAAATTCCACCATAAAGGGAGAAAATGTGCTGTCAGAATACTCGGGGCATTCATTATGATTTAGAGAGTCTGGGAAGGGAAGGACTTAGATCTCTGCCCAAGGTTAGCACTGAGGGAGGATTTTCTCCTAAGTAGGGGGGTAACTCTCAGAACAACTACTTCATTGTGATGGTTCATGGGCTGCAAAATGGGCTCTGCATAACACTGGGCAACTCTCCCACACAGGCACCTGTGTGCTTGGCAGGAAAGTCACTGATGACTCCATAAAAGTGGGGGAGGAAGAAAATATTATGTGGGAGGCAGGTGAAGAGGAATAGTAAGTGCTCGCTTCCATTCATATGTTTTAGTAATGACAAGAAATAGATCTTAGAGAAGACAGCATGCTTTTTCAAGATGGGAAAGATCTGTACATTTTTAAATCAGAGAGTAAAGAATTACTGGAAGGCCAGATTAGGAGGTAGCTAAGGGATAAATATTGGATAAGATACTTTGTATCATGAAATCATCTGAAGTAGATCACAGGGAGAGGGTTTAGTCTCAAAAGAAATACTTGTTAAATGTAGGGAATTGAAAAAGTGAGATTAATCACACCGTAATCTTTATGCTGGTACCATTGGGGAACCATTTTAAATAAAATACTCTGCCTCAGCTCAGCCCAAATAGGATCAGAGGCAGGATCCACTGAGAAAACTGTACAGAAGATTTCTGGGAATTATATCACTTTCTTCACATTTTCTAGTTTGATTTTAACATTTCCTTTTCAGAAACAAAATTAGAGTCAAGCAAAGCATGTTTGCTGATTCATTCCTTCAGTAAACATTTAAAGACTACCCACTAATGCAAGGCACAGGTCTGGAGATTAAAACGTGCTGAATTTTGCCCCAAGCTCCTCACTTGCACTCGAGTCTGTTTTCTGGAGGAATAAAAACACAAGCAATAGTATCCATTGTTAGAGAGACTTTAGCTGTTCCTGATACATGAAGCTAGGTGTTGGACATTTGCTAACCAGGGCAACTTTAACAATCAAATTACCACCTTTTATAGTGGTAGAACCCAAATAGTTCTCGAGAGTTTATTGTTAATAACATGAGCTTACCCAGAAATGGTCTCTTTCCCCTTTTATAATCATAAATCTTGCATTGGGGAGATGAAGTATGATGATACCTATGTGAATACAATTTAGGTAAATAGTCACACTTTGCATATGAGTGGACACCATGCAAATAAATGTATACATTAGAATTGGACAGCACTTAAAGAGATTTAGTAATTCATCCCATTGCCTCTGCAAATAAAAGAACCAAAGCTGCATTTATGCAGTTGCTAAAATATGGCAGATAATGATGCATTCATGTTTAATATTGCTAATAAATTTGAAAGTTCACATTTTTATTGATGAACATTTTCTTGAAATGCAGTCTAGGAAGACAGACTGTTAAATTTAAGTACTTTATAAATGAGTATTGTAGCTAGTGCTGTGATTAGTGGTAGTGCTCTGTCCAGAGCCATCTACCGACTTACCTGCACTCCTTCAAGCACTGACTTTCATATTTCACTTTTATGTGCAACCAAATTGCACACAATTTTAGGGAAAAAAATTATCATAGTAACAGAGTAATGATCATAGTAAATATTGCGTTTCTCCTTGTTGACTTAAATTACATACTTGCAGTATTTCAGACAAATTATTTCTGTTAGTCCAGCTTCATATATTAAAATATTTTGCAGGTAGAATTTATATATGAAAAATACTTCAGTCTCTTAAAGATTATCTCTTTGACACACACAAAAAAGGTATATTGCACAGTTCAGTTCAAGGTCTAAAATTATTTTTATTCATTGGAAACTATAAAATCTCATTAATATTTCCACATGCGTGCACATTAATGAAATTGTGTATAGTACAGAATACCTACAGAATTTTTTCCTTTTTGAGTGAATTCTTCCCAAATTTCCAGAAAAAAAGTCAACAGAAATGAATTTATACCTTATAACCAGTCCTTCAAAACTATCTCAAAAATAGCTAGCAAGCTCAAATATGGTAACAAAATTTTTATCATATTTAATTATTAAACAAAAGTCTTAATATTCTTTCTACTGATTGTTCTCTGAGTTGATTGGAGCATGAACTTTTCTGAGTTTTATATTGTGTCATTGGTGGACTTTATGTCTCATTCTTTTTTCCCATTAAGATTCCAGAAGCTTATTTCATTAGAGATCCCCATACGTTCCTTCTTACAAAGGACTTTATTAAGGTATATGTGTTATATTTAGTATTAAAAGTGTTCTTTGATTTAAGCTGCATGCATGTATCCACAGGTTAGCATTTTCACATTTAACCCCAGCTTCTAGAAGTAAGAATAGTGACTTGGTTAAGTGAAGCATGTTTGGAAGGAGAGGCAAAGCTTGTCTACAAAATACTAACCCTTGGATGATTCTGCACCCTGAGAAAAGAGCACCGGTGAATTTTCTAGATGTTGTTTCATGGCTGACTGGGATACACTTGCGTTCTCAGAGTGTGCTGCCTCTGCCTTTGATACACATTGATCTTGACAGTCACCCTCTCCCCCTGCAGGCCATGGAGGCACAGATACAGAATTTTGGACAGACGCCATCTCAGCTGCTTATCGAGCCACATCCGCCTCGGAGTTCTGCCATGCACCTGGTAAGACAAACCAGCATGTTGAGATTCTTTTTTTCTTTCCTTTGTACCTGGGTAAAGAGCAAATAAAATAGTGATTTTAGCAGCCTATTTTTAAAGGCTTCTCGATTTATTGGTACTGTTTAGCTTAAGTACTTACTGATACCCCACAGAGAAACAGAGAAGGGAGTATCATCCTTACCTGTAAGTCCTGGTTAGGTAGCCCAGTTTGGGGTTCTTCTGAAGGTGTGCCTCAGCGGAAGCTTATTCATGCACACACAGACATGGAGACTCACGCTGGCATCAAAAATTCAATTTGGTTTGTAATTTACAGTGAAAAACATAAACGCAAAACAGTATTGCCAAGTTTGGGGGCCAGGTAGGGTTGGGGAATAGTTCATTTTAAGAAAAAGGAAGAAATATAAAGGGTAATTTATGGCTGCTGCAGAGAGGCTGTTGAACAGAGTGTTTGCCCCCGAGGCAGACTTGGGCCACACTCCATCTCTGCTCTGGCTAGTAAGTGACTTGGGCAAGCTACTTAACCTCTCTGGGTTTGTGTTTCAGCATCTGTAACTTATGGGTAAAAACAGTGCCTACTGCTGAGGATTTAATGACTCAATACTGCGTACCACTTAGACCAGCACTGTCCTACAAGAGGTCTTAATAAATGCTCACTGACATAATTATTAGCCACTGTGTCAAAACCCTTTATTCCCATTTTGAAAGGGAAAAAGTTATATTCTTTTCATTTTAATCTGAATTTTAAAAGTCCATTTTCATAACAAAACAGCCCTTTTCCAATTGATTGGCAAGTGATAAACATTTTCCTCTGTATCTAATTTAAAGAAAGTAAAAAAGTTTTCTGAGAAGCTGTTAGGTTAGACAATTAGTTAGAGGCGAGCAGGGTGGATGGTTCACGTGGTTAGGTTAGTTTGGACTGGCTGGGGTCAGGCTGGCCTGAGCTGTTAGAGGAACGCGGCTAGTTGAGATCTCACAGGTGCACAGCCTTCCAGGTGGGTTGTTTGGGGGGAGCTGGTGGTTTGGAGGGACCGATTAATGTCTTAGGGACTTTCTGACATGGACAAACAGATGTGGCTGTACTGCCTTGGGTTCTTTAAGGAACAGCCCAATTAGGACCCTAAGGAGAGGGCTCCCAAGAAAGAACAGATGATGTATCAAGGGCGTCTCCATGGACTGACCAGTCGGAAAGCGGCAAGAAAGCACAAAGTAGAAACATTGTCAAGGCCTAGATAGAGGGTCTTTGGAGCACTCACATGGTGGACGTAACAGTGTCCCTAACAGTTACATAGTAGAAATCATGCCTACCAGTGTCATGACAGGTTACAAAGACCATGACAACCAACCCCCTGAAATTGCCTTACAGGATAGAAAAGGATAGGGTTCCCAATTCCAGGAACTCTCTACCTTTTTCCAAGAAAAACTATGAATATTCCACCCCACACACACACTTAACATAAAATTAGGGAGTCAGCATAAAAACAGAAATCTTGTCAAACTCAGTGTCTCCTCCACTTGCAGGGGCCGACCCAGTCTTTCTTTGGAATGTACTATGCTTTAATCTCTAGTAAAACTTTGGCACTCTGCCTGCTTGCACCTGCTTGCTCTGCTCAATCACTCTGTCAACTCAGTACCAGTAACCATTCTTGGTACTGGGAATGAAGAACCTGGGAACATGGACACCTGACAACTGGTTACTCAACACCTAAGGAAACTGCCTTAGAATTTATTTTTAAAACTTTGATTTTTTCCACTTTTCCACCAATTTTTCACTGAAGTAAAAAATGCTTGATGGTTAAAACTTGTTTACAAAAGGAATCAGGTTGTGTAGGTTGTTATCAGCACAACAAGTATAATGTTGGCATAAAGAAATCTGGAATGTGCTCCATAATTTATTTATCAACAAATTTATAAGCTGTTATTTTGTGATAGAAGCACTGTTCACACCTTTCACTTATTCTATCAGTTATTTAACAGATTTTTATAGAGACCTCTTATGTGTCAGATATGAGGCTGAGTGTTGGAGGTACAAGAGGCAAATACATCTTCTAAACCTTCAAAGAATCACATAAATAAATCTGTTTGTTTTTAAACATTTTTTTCTACAGTAGCTCAAGCCAAACAGTTTCAGTGCCTTGATTAGTCACTAATGAACTCTTCTGACTGCAGTTGGTTCAGAAGTGTGGCAAAATGGGAAGGTTTGCCCAACTCAAGTTGTTCCCATGGAAGCCTCAGCCACAGTGTAGCCAGGAGAGGTGGCTTTGGAGCCTCAAGCTTTGGGATGAATCATTTTCAATAAACTGTCTGGGAGAATATCTCTTAACACTTAATTTTATGAAATGGCTTGGCAGGAGAATTTTATTCTCATGTTAGTATTCTCTGTTTAATAACAATAATAATATTTATCCTGGAAAAATGCCCAGTCAAAATTCCTTACTTTCCTAGAGGAAATTGTTAAGAGACTAAATTGGCATGGAACCATTTATAGAGAAAATTAAGTTCATGTAGCAGAGAATTCATATTAATAGAAAACAATTACAAAATATGTATGAAACCTAAATAATGATTATTCTCAGCATCTCCATTGTATGTATATTTATATGGTAGTATTTATAGTGTTTTGTAGTACTTACAGTATGTACATGATTTTCTATCAAGTCATATGTTAGATGCTTGAAAAACAAAAGTTAAAGAAAACAGGAAGAAAAATGCTGGCCATCACCAACCTCGCAGTCTAGAAGGGAGAAAGGTGCCCTCAACCATGAAGTCGGTGCCAGACCTGGGCAAGGCAGTGGCAGGGGAACACGGGGGCTGCTTTATGAAAGCTAATGTATTTTAGTTACTTAGACTGTAGTTATGACCCCAGATCAACCAGATAGAATTGAAAGTATTAGTCGATCTACTTTGTATTTCATGTAAACAAAGGCAGTAACTGATTTAAGTAATTTTCCGCCAAACTGATTTTTTTAACTGCATTGGATAATTCTGTTGCATCACGTAAACGTATCTAAGAGCTGACGTCACCTTATACTCTGAAGATATTTTAGTTGAGGCTAGTTGTTGATGAGTCTGTGTCTCTAGATCTGTGACGTCACAGAGTCCTTGCCCTCTGCTCCCTGGGCCCTCCTCAAGGCTGAGCTTTTAGAGCTGGGGAAGGCCGGGAGGGAAGTTCAGGCAGCTTTGACCCGCATGCGTCTGCTTGCCCTCACTGTCCCACACGTTTCACTAACTCTGTCATTCCTTTTGTTTTCCTCTGCTCTCTTCCCTTTCTATTCAACAGTGTTTCCTTCCACAGAGTCCCCTCATGTTTAAAGATCAGATGCAACAGGATGTGATAATGGTGCTGAAGTTTCCTTCAAATTCCCCCGTAACCCACGTGGCAGCCAACACCCTGCCCCACCTGACTATCCCTGCAGTGGTGACGGTGACCTGTAGCCGACTGTTTGCAGTGAATAGATGGCACAACACAGTAGGTAGGTGTGTCTAAGTGAGTTGCTTCCTAAAGATTTCTTAAAAGCTACAGTTAAGGTACGAAGAGTGTGCTGGGGGTTAGCTCCTGCGCCACGTCGTCTGTGGTGTTATCTATCTTACTCACTACTGCTGTGTGTCAGTGTTATTAATGCCTCACAAAATGCTTGGCTTGTAGTTATGTACTCAATAAGTATTTGATACACTGAAGCCGTTCTACAGAATAATTCAGGTCCTCCCCTCCTATTCTCCCACTGCTCCCCCCTAAAAAAATACTGAATATTTATCTCATATTAAACAAAAATGAATTTAAATTTGAATTTTCTGGATGATGGCTTCAAATACTTTTCTTCCATATCAGTAATTTATTGAGCAAATATTTAAATGTCTACTATGTTTCAAGTGGTCCTAAGGACTGGGAAAATATAGCAGTGAACAAGACAGGTACCATCTTTGTTATTGTAGAGCTTTGAGTCTGTGAGCAAAGACAAAAATCTAAATTGTTCAGTGATTTCACATGTGTTTTCTCCAAACTCAGTACTAGAAGTTCTAGACAGTTCTCTTGAAGTGATATAATGCTGTCACAAAAATTTTGACATACGTGCCATTTAATACTTACCTAACCAGGGCAGAGGTAGATGTAACCAAGATGACTTAGTTGGGCCAGCTCACCACTTAAGATTCCTAGAAGTCCCAGGACTCCCACTGTCTCCAGAAATGAATAGATGGGTCATGCTGAGGTCACCTGAATATTTCTATTCTACTGACCTCTGCACTGCTCTGAAAAATACAGTGGTTTGCACAGGAGCTTTCTCTCTTCAGAGTTTCTAGGTGTACCTGCGTTATGGTCCATGGAGATTCCAACATGAGGCAGCACGACTTCCATTTGATGAGAAATATGAAGTAAACACACATCTTAAAGAAAAATTATGACTTCGACATTCACAGGAGTCTTAGTCTGTAGAAATGTTTTGCATTGAGAAAAAAACTGTGAAGGATAAAATTGTTGCCTTAAAATAGTTCAAAAGTATTATATGTTATATAATCACCTATGAAAAATTATGACTAATAAACTCAATCAAGCCCTAAAAAGTAATCCCTTACAGGAGATTTTAGTGCAATTGAGATTTTAGGTGTGGCCCAATTTTACCCCTTCAGTTTACTTGGCACATACTGGCAGCAGGCCCCCAGAGTGGGAGCCCCAGCTTCCTCTGCCCTGCCCCCAAGCCTGGGCTCACACCTACCCCTGCCCAAGAGCACAGCCTTTTTTTTTTTTTATTTCAGGCTCATTCATTGCTCACTAACCTTAGCTTTCTGATGGGTTCAAGAAATGTTACGATTTTCCCTTTCATCCAACTTCTTTTATCATTATCATCAGGATGGAAACAAGAGTCTTTCCAGCTTTCTGCATCATAAAAGGAAACTGAAGGCCCCTTGTGATGATTTTTTAAGGATCTCTACAGACATAATATGAATGAATCACTCTTAAACTAATTTGCCAAATAATTTTTAAGCAAATATGCCTTTTATACAATCTTCATAAAACACTGGTTCATTAATGTGCGCATCAGGAGGTTGTAGAGCACACCACCCCACCTCCCTCCCCACCTTCCCCCACCCCCCACCCATGAAGGGCTCTTCTACAAATGGAACTTGACCCTGGAAGTGAGAACAATGTAACCTAAAAATTATACCCTCATATTAATTTGATTATAAATTTAATGATAAAAAATCACTAATCATTGGGAAATTCCTTCTTTCTATGAATTTTATGCTGTTCCTCCTTTTTTAATCTTTAGGCCTCAGAGGAGCTCCAGGATACTCCTTGGATCAAGCCCATCATCTTCCTATTGAAATGGATCCACTGATTGGTATATTATCAAACAAAAATAAATTTTCATGGATACTGATGGTCCATAGATTCTTACATGATTATTTATCACAAATATAGTTGATTATGTATTCTGGCATAAAATTAATGTACAAATAATATAAAATTATCATCACAGAGCTATGCACATCATAATATGATCCCTAAAAACTTTCTGTATTAAAGCAATCATTCATGGCATTTTCATGATATTTTAGGAGGGCATGTAAGTTAACTGTCTTATTTTTAGCCTAAAATATTTTTTTAATAACTCTATACTATTTAAAATATAAGGATTAGAAGAGATTATCAAAGGAAACTAATACTAAGAACGTCTTCTCTAGAAGTCAGTATTCAACAGGCATAAAGCTGTTTTGAATTAAGATTTGATATGATTTGTAAACCCATGAGCTGTAACTCTCGCAGTAGATATTAAAAATATTTTTAAATAATAATGTACAAACTTATTAGCCATGTGGTCTAGAACAAGTTTCTTATCTTTCTAAGCCTCTCAATTTCATATTTGTGAGATGATTTATGATAATATTTGTTCTATCTTATGGGATTATTTAGAAAATTAAATAGAAGAAAATTAAAAATGCTATGAAAAATTATTAAGATACATACAAGCTATCATGTTTTAATCTTAGATTAATTAATTTAATCTTCATCTTAAATCCAGAAAGGAGACAAGATATAGTTATTTCAGTTCGTTACTTGTATCCCTTTTCAAAATGGAATTTTTGTGTCTTTAGGAGGATAGAGGCTTTGCTCTAGGAATACTTCTAGAGTCTAGTCCAGCTGTTCAACAGACATTGGCAATGACATATACAACTAACTAATGAGTAGCCATGGGAAAACTAATAGCGCTATTGGAATTAATCAAAGACCAAATTATATAGTTTTCAAGTGACTCAGGACCTTTGGGGGTTTTTTCCTTAGTTCCTTCTTTTTGGTATGTATTTTTTTGTTACTTACATTCCCTAGTAATTATGTTCATAGTGTTAGTAGATGCCACAACTGGTAGCACTTAGCATTTGCATTACAGCCTGGTGATGGTGACCTTCATCTGCATTTCTGTTTAAGGATTCAGCCCAGGGATTTAGCCTGAAAGGACAGTGTAGAGTAAGGGACAGGGCACTGGGGAAATCAGATGGTGTCTCTGAGTTCTCACCTTTATTCAGATTCCGTCCCAGTCCTGCACACTGATCCTTTGCCTGTCTCTCTCCTCCCTGGTCCTTCTCCCATCTTTTTTGTTCCTCTCTTCCCCAGCCAGCCCATTCTGGAAAGGCCTGAGTTTGTTGATAATCGGGTCTTTAAAGCTGCTGACCTAAAGCTCCCTGTAGGGCTGCCCACATAACAATGTCCCTGGCTCAAAATCTCTATCCTCCTCTTTTCATATAAAGTTGCAGATACCATCAGAAAATGACAGATCAGGGAATATTTTTTTGTCCTTGTATAATATACATCATATGATATTTATTTCTCATTTTATTCTTAATGAACTAGTGAACCTTTTCATTGTGAAATCTATGGAATTAAATGCATCTAAATATTTTTGTGTGTGTTTGTTTTAAATTCACCACCTTGAATTCGTTACATTGTTTTTATTTATTGGTGGAGGAAGAACTTAAATTTCTGGTATAAGTTTTAAATACGCAATACAATTTATAAATTATCACTGCTACTAAGGAAATTTATATTCCTCAAGGGAAAATGTTAAAATCTTAATAATCTTGCACCATTAACATTCTATTTCTAAATAAAGTATGGAAGTATTCTTTTTCTTCTGTACATGCTCAGTGAAACTCTTGTGAAACAGAAACTCTTTTTTCTATTTGTTTTTAGCTAATAATTCTGGTGTGAACAAGAGGCAGATCACAGACCTTGTTGACCAGAGCATACAGATCAATGCTCATTGTTTTGTGGTCACAGCAGATAATCGATATATTCTCATCTGTGGATTCTGGGATAAGAGCTTCAGAGTTTATTCCACAGAAACAGGTAATCGTAACTATAAAATACCTTGTTCTCTTCAAAGTGACCATCGTTATGTCCAAAGCTGACTGTAAAGTCGTGCTTATGAGGGTAGGTATGTTCCTCATTTGTCAACTTAAGTGGCCAAGATCCAAATTAATGTTCACATTGTACCTAAACAACTAATTACAACTTCATCCATTCTGAACTTCAGCATGATCCCCAAGTTCAGAGGGCAGATGTAGCCATTGTTCCCTGCCCTAAATCCACAGGCCTTCAACCTCTCCATAGTCTAACCCAAACCCTGAAGAGAAAAGTCATGATTATATTATTTCGTAAGTCCTTTCCTTAGAAATCCCAGTGACATTCTTGTACCAATTTCATGAGCAATTCAAAAAGCGGCTGCAGTTAGATTTGAATTACTTTGTAAATCTGAGTCTAGAGATTGACTTTTCACAAATCCAGTAATATAATTCTGTTTTAAAATCTGGTGAAATAAACTTATGTTTGTTACCTTGGAAGAGTAATGAAATAAACCTGTCATTTCTTTGTTGCAGGGAAATTAACTCAGATTGTGTTTGGCCACTGGGATGTAGTCACCTGCCTGGCCAGATCTGAGTCATACATCGGTGGGGACTGCTACATTGTGTCTGGATCTCGAGATGCCACCCTGCTTCTCTGGTACTGGAGTGGGCGACACCACATCATCGGGGACAACCCCAACAGCAGTGAGTATATCAGACTATAAATTCATTTAAATATGTTTTGCCTTTTTGATTTTCCTAATAATTTTTCTGAGGTGGTAAGGATTTTAAAATAAGAAAGCAAAAGTGGCAAAAATTGTGATTGGAATGTACTTATAGTTGAGGTGTAAAAATGATCAACTACTATCACCTGCATCCTGGAGAGACTTCCACATGTCTTCACATCGACCCTCTGGGCAGCTGTCACCTCCAATCTCCAAATGGCCCCATCTTTCAGAAGTTTTCTTCTATGTCACTGGTCCATTAAACCTCATACGATTGATTTCTCTTAGTTGAACACAGTCTTTCCCTTGTCTCATTTTCCATAAGACTTTATCTGTGCCTTGGTCAGGGCATTTTACTACCTCATAGCATAGTAGATTTCTCTGTTTATTCATTTAACAAACAGCAACTGACTACCCTGTCCAGATTAGGCACTGTAGATGCGAAGACTTCGTAAGAACGTTTCCTTGCTTGGGATGACGGCAAGTGTTTTATTCCACAGTAATAATCCCTTGTATGTCCTCCGAGGAAAGGAGAGGGATTCTCCAGAGTAAAATAATTTTGGAAAATAGCACATATACTTGAACTCTATATTAAGCTCTGAAAGTCTTACACCAATAAATCTGTTGATATCTGTGTAAACAGATCCATAGTCCCTGAAACTTCTTTTTCCATGGAAGCTTTTGTTCATGTAAGAGCGTGGGTAGCTGTGCTGAGGAAACAGGACATAGATCAGGAGTGTCTCCCTTTACCTCTTAAGTCTCCGGTTCTTGGCATAGTGACACATGCACTAGGTTTCTTTTTTTTTTTTTGCAGTTTTTGGCTGGGGCCAGGTTTGAACCCACCACCTCTGGCATATGGGGCTAGTGCCCTACTCCTTTGAGCCACAAGCACCACCCACGCACTAGGTTTCTAATCAACACTGTTATGTGACTGAAGAGCTGGATGAGAAGTTGATTGCGTGTGTTTCCTGTAAGATAGACAATGGGTTTGGTGAAGTGTTGGTAGTGACAAATACCTAAACCAGTGTTACTCACGTTGTAATTTACAAATCAGCCATGGCTTCAAAAGCCCTCCTAAATAAACAGAAATGTGTTTGGGGAATATCAATGACACAGCAGAGATAAGAATTTCCCAGGAACCCTGTGCATTTGCAACTTAAATATTGTAAGGATAGATAAGAAATTTTTAAAATACTATTTTGGGGGGTTTTTTATTTGTTTCTTTGGCTTTTTTTTTTTAAGAGACAGTGTCTTGCTCTGCTGCCTGGGCTAGAGTGGAGAACTGTCATCATAATTCACTGCAACCTTGAACTCCTGGGCTCAAGTGATCTTTCTACCTCAGTCTCCCAAAATGCTGGGATTACAGGCATGAGGCCAGCACCTAACAAAGTGCTGTGTCTGACTACTGGCTGGAGGCTGCTGCCGTGCAGTGCCAAGCTGCGAGGTAGCTGGGGTAGAAAGTGAATTGAACATCAGCCTCTCAAGTTGCAGCCCCCTCACCCCAACTCTTACACCTTTTGATAGAAATACTGCAAAAAAATGCAGTTGATGAGTAGGAGTAAAGGCACAGGAGAGAACATAGAAATACGTGTATTTTAAGTTGAAGATTGAACCACATCTCCGAATGCAATGTGAAATTTTATTCTCGTTGCCCTTAGCTAGAGAAAAAGAACAGTGGATAAAGAAACTAGAACTGTGTGGTGAAGCAATCTATGTCTCTTAGCATAGATACTGAACGAGAGAAAGAGTCTATACTATACACATAAGGCTCTGCTCTAATTCGTGAGCAAGACATGATATTGATTTGAGGGGGAAAAATACTCAGTGTTGCTTGATTTCCTAGCAGGTCAAATAACTAGCTACCAATCCTGCTTTATTAGTGAACATCATACTATCATGCTGTTAGTACTAGTAAGTTAACTTCCAGATTTACTCTTTTTTTAAAACCATGTCCTTAAAAAGTTTTAACAGACTTGTAGCATGTCTGTGTATGCGCGCGTACAGACATTTGGCCGACCGTCAATGGCTTTGTTGTTCTCAAGCATAGTACATTATCACATATATTTTTTTAAATGTATTTTCACATATTTTCAAATTTTCTTTACTTGCATAATAGTAAAGCATTTCATTAAAAATTTTAATTAAACAGTATGCCTTTGTATTATCTCACACATTTATTGATAAAAATTAGAAGTTATTAGATGGAAAAAATGTAAAAGAAACACAATGGAGCTTTAAACCTAATTAATTACCATCTTCAAAATGAAATTCAGAAATGATACAAGTGTTATTTCCAAAAAAAATAAAGATTGAAAAGCTGGCATCTGGTAACAGAGATAAGATGTCTTTTTTTTTTTTTTTTTTTTTTGAGACAGAGCCTCAAGCTATCCCCCTGGGTAGAGTGCCATGGCATCACAGCTCATAGCAACCTCCAACTCCTGGGCTCAAGTGAGCCTCCTGCCTCCGCCTCCCAAGCAGCTGGGACCACAGGCGCCCGCCACAACGCCCGGCCATTTTT
>CAUYQV010190987.1:0-29998 GCA_963574575.1 Galagoides demidoff | reverse complement strand
TCACTGGTGGCTGTGGTCTGGGTCTCTGTAGGGAGGAGGGCTGGTTGGGCGGCCTGGGGTGCAGCCGACTGGCTTCACCATGGACTCACGCCGACAAGGACAGCAGAGATGTGGGTTTTGCGTGTTGTTCATGATTAGAGCCATTGTGGTGGGGAAATGGGATGACTGAAGTTTGTCACAAGTGGTTGGCCTTGAGGTGTGTGTAGACTGTGGCCTGCACGTCCCTGGTGTTTCTTTAAGACTCACCTGAGTTCCTTACCCCACAGGAAGGGCTACGTGGGAGCCCTGGCCTGTGGGGATGCAGACTTGTGTGCAGGGATTTATGCTGTGTCTGAGGGGAAAGGATGAGCTCCCCAAAGCCTAGGGGAAAGTGGGACAGAGGCTCTGGCAGGAGGAGGGACCAAGGTGAGAAAGGGGGAGCTGGAAAGGCTGGTGGAGGCAGGAGGGTGGCATGAGGGTTTTGGAATGGGCCAAGTTTAATATTTTCTCAATCAACCCCTTCTACTCACATGTCCTTGGGCGAGCCTTTAGCAAGGGGTGGTACGTCAGCTGTGGCCTGGCCCTGAGTATGACTGGGACAGAAGAGTGATGTGGCCTTCTCAGTTTCTGTGCAGTAATAACTGTGCCAGGGTGGGTGGAGGCAGGCAGGAAGCCTTCCTTTGGCTGCAGCTCAATCATCACTGCCTTGCTGGACTCTGCTGCCCATGCCTGCCTGTGCCCTCCTTCCAGCAGCTTCTGCAAGGCATCAGGGCTCTCTGAGCTGCTCCCATGGGTGGCCAGCAATCACGTGGACTGTGTGGATGACCTGGGCTTCTATCGTCCTTCAGTCATCTTCCCTGCTGGGCCATGAAGGTGGCCAGGTCCCCGCCTGGGCTGACTTGGGGCCCAACACATAGCATTTCTAAGAGGAACACGTGCGTGATTTTACCCTAGCTACAAAGAGGCTTGTGCGCAGACACCACCAGTGGCCAGAGCCCTATGACCCCCACCACTAGATCCTTGGATGCTTGGGAGACTGTGGCCATCTCGAAGTTCCCAAAGATGAGGGAACTTTGGGCATCTTCAGCCTCTGCACCTTCTCTGCCAGAACCATCTCCTCGCCCTGTGACTCAGTCACTGTTTCCCTTCACTTTTGAAAGCGCACAGCTGACCACCAGGCAGAGGCAGCGAGTAAGTCTCCCCTCCGTGAGACTATCTTGGGTTACCCTTCACCACAGCACTTCTCAAGCTGTAGTGAAAAAATAATGTCTGCAGAGTTTGTCAGAATGCGTGCTACCAGGTGCCACTTCAGAAAAAGTGCCGAGGAGAGTCAGATCCAAGCAACAGGAAGTAGTCTCAGGCCCCCAAAGTGATTCTGATTCAGGCAGCCTTTACATCACACTTTCCTGTCTACCTTGGCTGGACACTGTGGGGGGGGGGGCGCTGGGGGACTGTGGGTTACAGAGAATTGTGGAGAGGGGAGCACTTCCATGTTGGTTTGGGATGAGGTGGAGCAAGGCCAGGAACAGCACAGTCTGGGCAGGGGCAGAAGAAGAGCAACATTCACAACAGGGCAGTGCAGGGAGGCAGACGAGAGGGGGTGCCCGTGGACAGGAGAGGACACTGTTCAGCAGACAGTCCCTAGCCAAGTCAAACCAAGGTGGAGGTTGGAACTACAACATGGAAGGGCTGTCCGGCAGAGGGACACGGAGGTCAGACGATGGGGAGCACAGCTGACCACCAGGCAGAGGCAGCAAGTGGAGGTTGGGAGGTTGGAGGCAGGAACGCCCCTCCTGTTGGCTCATACCCGGTGGATAAGAGTCCCTGCCTGGCTCTTTGTGTGTTCCCAGCCACTCCTCCCCTGCTGTGCTTTCTGGACCTACTCAGGCCCCTCTTTCCTCCCCTCAGTGTTGCAGTAAGGGTTTCACGGAAAAGCGATGTCGTGAAGAATAGGCACGCTTTTTGAAATTGTATTTTAAATAAAGATGACCATCTGCTCGCTCGGGCAAAATGGCCAGCTTCTTTATTTGCAGTTGGCTTATATAGGGAGTTTTGTACATGAGCACAATGTAGGAATGACCTCATTGATCCATTTAAACAGCTTATGACGACCCGCCCTGTAAGTAGCTCCTCCCCTGTAATCTAATAATCCACCCCACATACACCTTTAAGCATAATCCTTTCTATATAACCCGGTTTAACATAACTTAATGAAGAACATGTTGTCAGTTATTACTTTCTTTGTTCTTATCTGATGAAGCCTCAGGCTATGGGGGAAAGAGACGATTTAGGTGTTTCACCTATATTTCCCCCTTCTTTTTCTTATTGGCATTACTGACCATGCCATTTGGAGGCTGTTATTTCGAGTCTTTAAGCAAGGCATAGAGAAACTTCTTGGGCATACAGGAGTTTGTATGCAAACCTCTGCTCCCATGTAGGCCTTAAGTCAGGGGGGTTTTTGCTGGAGTCTTTTCTAAGGAATTCTCAGGCTGGACTTCTCAAAAGCCTTCCATGAGCCCACATTTCATCTGTGCCATTAGATACCTGTATGACCTCACCATTCCCAGACCTGTCAGCAAGCGACCTTCATCACTAACCACAGATCGGGAACCCAGACCCGTCAGTAAGTGACCTTCGTCACCTACCACAGATCAGGAAAGGTTACTGATGGGTATCTGGCCAGTGTTCCAAAGGGCTTTCTCATAGGCCTTATGAAGTCAACCTTAATTCCTTCATGCAGTCTGGAAATGCTATTCCAGCCAAAACCTTGTTCATGTTAGGCCTGCAACTAACCTGGCCACACGGGATTCTACCTCAGTTTCTTAAGTATGCGTGCACACAGTCTTTTCACTGCTCTCTCTCAAGCGGCTTTTTTGGCCAGAGGCATATAAGCGTTTTGCTTATATCTCAATAAATACTAGTAAACTGAATTTAGGAATATATGAAAAGAATTATAAACTGTGGACAAGTGCGTTTATCTCAGAAATAAAAGGTTGGTTTAACATCCAAAAATCAATTATTTTCATAGTATATCATATCAGTAGAATGAAAAACAAAAGTCACTGTCTCATCTCAGTAAATGTAGAAAGTGCATTTGAGAAAGGCTAACACCATTTTCATGATGAAAATACTGAACACGCAGGAGGTAGAAGGTAACGTTTTCAACCTGAGAAGGACATTTGTGAAAGCTCAACAGCTGACCCCCTGTGTCGTGGTGACAGACTGGCTGCTTCCTCGTCCATCAGGTCAGGAGCAAGGACATCTGCTTTCACCACGGCTGGTCAGCATCATGCTGGAGGTTCCTGCCAGAACAAGCAGGCACTAAAAATAAAGAGAAGTCATCTAGATAAAATAAAAGAACCGTCTGTTCACAGACTGTCTTAAGAAATCCAGTAAAAACTTATATCTAATGAAGTAGTTCAGCATGAAGATCAATACACAAAAAAATCACTTGGCTTTCTCTACACTGGGATGAGGAGTGATGAACAAATCTCATTAACAGGAGCATTGTAAGTGAACACAGAATGAATGAAGGATGCTGGTCCTTTTTGACAGAAGTCTGACAGCCTCCGCATTTGCCAGCAAATTAATAAACTCCTCCTTCTCTTCAAACTGTTCATCCCTGTTTTTCTCAGTGGTGTCAAAGAACAAGTGCCAAGGTTTCAGCATCAGATTTTGGCCTCCCTGGGTAGGCCTATCAGCGCCCCAGGGGAATTTTCCAGTACCTGTAACTGCTGTGAGAGGTGGGAGCAGCCCGGGTCAAAGCTGTGTCTTTGCAGGCAGGAGCGACTTCTTTTCAAGGTGAGAGACCAAGCACAGCGCTAGCAACTGCTGGAGCCTGTTCAGCCCCCGGGAACTCCTGTCTCTGTCTCTTGAAAGTAGACTCAGCTCCTCATAATTTGAACAGAGTTGGGAAGGACATGGATTTGGACAGTGTGCAGGCCCCAGGCCTTTTGTGTGAGTTCCCAGGGTGCACACTGAGATCCTGATTCCACCCATATGGAGGGGGGGGCTTCAGACCTGCCGTTCGTTCTGTTTGTTTCCAGGGTCCTTTTTGGGGATCCTGGTTTGAATTCAGAGCTCACTTGCAGTTTCCCCAAGAACAGGGGGATTAGGCCCCCGTTTGGGAAGGGTTTATCTTCCAGGCCCGTGGGGCATTCGGGACATAGTCTGAGGTGCCATTTCACATGATGTTTGTCCCTTGTTTTGTCTGTCATTTGTGAGCTTTCTTGGCACATAAGAAAACTCCATCTCAAAGACCGTTGGGGAGAAACTTTAGAAAGAGAATGGTGTTAGGCCACAGCATTTTGGGTTGCTTGTGTTGGGAATTCCCTATATTTGCTAGCTTGTGAATTTTTGTGCCACTTGCCTGGCGAGTTTTCGTGCTGTGATATCATTTTCATGGAGTGTGAGGGAAGTTGTGGCTGCCTATTTGATCTGAGGCACATTCTATCTTCATTGGCCATTGGCTTGTCTTCTGGAAGGCTTCTGTTCATGTCTTTTGCCCATTTTTTTGTAGGTTGTTTGATTTTTTTCTGTGAGTTCTTTGTGTATTCAGCCCTTTATGAGAAATGTGGTATGTGGATGGTTTTTTCCATTATGTGGGTTGCCTGTTTGCTTTGTGGATTATTTCCTTGGCTGTGTGAAGGCTTTGTGGTTTGATTGGGTCCCATTTGCTGATTTTCACTGTTGCTGTGATTGCCTTTGGGGCTTCTCTGTGGACTGTTTGCCTGGGCCAATACCTGTGGGAGCTTTCCCAGAATTTTCTCCTGGAATTCTTATGGTTTTATGCCTTAGGGTGGAATTGGTTGTCCATTCTTAGTTTTGTTGGGGGTGAGAGGTGCGGATCCCACTTCAGTCTTTCACATGTGGCTGTCTCTTTCTCCTGGTACCATCAGCTGAGTGGGGATTCTTCTTCCCAGTGTGTGTTGTTGTCTTCTGTGTTGGGGCTTGGATGGTGGCAGAGGATGGCTCTGTTTCTGGGTTTTCTGCTCTGATTCTTTGGTCTGTGTCTGTTCTTATGCTGATGTCATGCTGTTTGGTTGCTGTGGCCCTATGGTGGGGCTTGGAGCTGGGTAGGGGTGGGTGGTGCCCCCAAGTTTGTCCTTTTTGCTTGGGGCTGCTTTGGCTGTGTGGGCTCTTTCCTGGTTCCATGAAAAACATGGAGTTATCTTTTCCAGATCTGCAAAACTGATGTTGGTATTTTGGTGGCCATTGCATTGGGTCTGGGGATCACTAGTGTGGATGCTGGACAGTGTGGATTCTGCTGGTCTGTGAGCATGACGTGTTTTGCATTTGTTTGCATCCACTGTGTGTCTTCTTTGGTGGTTCAGGCCTCTCCCTGTGGAGGTCTTTTGCCTCCTTTGTTGTATATATGGCTGGGTGTTTTGCTTTTCTTTGTTGCTGTTGTGAAAGGTGTTGAGTCTTTGGCTTGGTTCTCAGCTTGGCTGTTGTTGGGGTGTAGGAAGACTACTCATTTGCGTGCCTTGATTTTATATCCTGAGACATTGTATCTAAGATGGCCAGTTCTTGTGCATAAAGTTTTACTAAGGGGCTGAATTTGTTAATACAAAGGAGTATTGTCCAGGAGTCTCTTGACTGATTCTTTGAGATTTTCTAGATGTAAGATGATGTTGTCACCAAGGAGTGACGGTTCGACCTCTCTTGTTCCCATTGGGATGTCTGGGGTCTGCCTCTCTTTTCTGATTGCTTTGGCTGGGACTTCCAGCACTATGTTGAGTGGAGTTGATGACAGTGGAAAACATTGTCTGGTTCTGAGCCTAGGCAGGAAGGCTTCTAATTTTTCCCCATCCAGTATGATGTTGGTTATAGTTTTGTTGGATATGGCTTTTGTAGTTTTGAGGTGTGTTCCATCTATGCCTATTTTGTGAAGAGTTCTTATCCATAAAAGGGTGCTGAGCTCTGCTGGGTGCTTTCTCTGTGTCTTTTAAGATAACCATGTGATCTCTGTTTTTGCTTCTGTTTATGTGGTGGGTCACATTTGTGGATTTGCATGGGCTGGACCTGCGGTGGAGCCCACTTAGTCATGGCAGGTGTTTGTGTGTATGTGCTGCTAAATTCGGTTTGCTAGAATTTTGTTGAGAATTTTCGCTTCTGCATTCAGGAGGAATTTTGACCTGCAGTTTTCTTTTCATTATTTCCTTCCCTGGCCTTGTTACCAGGGTGATGCTGGCTTCATGATGAGGAAGAGTCCTTCCTTCTCTATGCCGTAGGGTAGTTTCTGCAGTGTAGGAGCCAGTTTTTCTTTTTAGGTTTGGTGTAGTTTGGCTATGAGGCCGTATGTTCTGGGACTCTTCACTGGAGGGGTTTTTTTAATGTAGCTTCAGTTCCATTGCTTGATGGTTTGTTTGGGAGTTCTAGCTCTTCCTGGCTGAGCTTGGGGAGGTTGCTTGTTTCCAAGAATCCATCCATTTCCTTAACATTTTCCGGTCTGTGTGCATGGGGATTGGTATCCAGGGATGATGTTTTGTGTTTCTGTGGTATCAGCTGTGATATCTCCTTTTTCACTTTTGATTGAGCTTATTGGGTCTTCTGTTTCTTTGTTTTTGGTTGACCTAGCAGAAGGTCTGGCAGTTTGTCTTTTTAGGGAGCCAACTGTTTGTTTCATTGATCTTCTGTATAAATATCAGTCTGTTTGTTCTGGCCTGCCCTTGGTCCTTTCTCCTCTTCTCCAAGGTTTGGGATTGGTTTGCTCTTTTTGAATTCTTTGAGACAATTCATTACATTGTTGATTTGTGATTTTTACCGAAAGGTCTTCTCCATTGCCTCTACCTCCCAAAATTAATCTCAGTTGACCTTTTTGAAGGTCTTTATGAAGGGGGAACTGAACTGCCTTGTGTGTAGGTAAATGAGCTTTCAAAAAGAATGAGAAATAAATCTTTTAAAAATAAGGAAGATAAGGAGAAAGAGTCCCTTTGGGCATCCTAGTTGGTTCGTGGTGCCTTTATTTGTATAAAGCTCAAAGACATGACAGGTTTTCTAAGATAGCCAATTCTTGTGCATAAGGTTTTACTAAGGGACAAATTATATTAAAGATAATTTGGAACTGGTTAACATATTTATGTTAACCAGCTTGATGAAAGTATTTCAAATTGCATATGAAAACAGTACAATGTACCCCATGTTTGCATTAATGTATACAGCTATCAATTAATAAAAAAATAAAAGTTATACAAGTGAAATCATAAAAAAAAAAGATAATTCAGAGCTCCAATGATTGGCCTGCCACAATTCCAGAGATGAATATTGTCTCTCAAACTCTCTGCTTGAGACAAACTCATTATTATGGTATTGCCTGAGGCAAACTCATTGTTTGTGGTATATGAAATGATCTGTGCATGTAAGATTTTTGATGAGTTCCTTCTATCCCCACTGGAACTCTGCAGTGAACCAGGGTAAGATAGGAGGATCCAGAGCCCTGGAGTGGACCCAGTGAGTGGGAGAACTAGCACACAGGGCCTGCTGCTGAGCAGTGCACAGAGAGGAGGAACGCCTGCTGCCGCTGCCGCTGCCACCTGCGCACCAGGACGGGGCTGCAGAGGTGCTGCCTGAACTGATTCTTCAATCCCATAACCATTAGGTTGTGACTCAGGGTCAGGAATGGTTTCCCCTTAACCAGCTAGGAACTCAGTCTGGCTAGATGGCATTCCCATAGCCAGGGCAAGGCAATCAGCATGAATCCCTCACAGCTAGTCAATGTGACATTTAAAGTAGACAAAACTGTGCGTGTGCTGCCAGCCAGGGTCCTTTGAGACAATTGAAAGGAAACACCACCTAGGGGAGGGACGGGAGGGAGGACATTGGAAGGAACCCTGCCCCCAAATTGCACAAGACTCCAGGTAACAAGAAAAACCCTCCATAAAGCAAATGGTTCCTTCAGGTCCAGGACTCAAGATGACAAAGGAGGGGGCTTCAGAGTCCTCTGCCTCACTAGTAGCTCCAACCCAAAGATTCCCATAAAAGCCCCATGTGCAAGTGACAGTGGGACCCAATTAGCAGAGTTTTATAAATGGGAGGGCGAGAGTCCATGCCTCCTCACTGAAGCCCCAGATATGGGTTGACGGTGGAGGTTTGACTGGGGCCAAGACTGTGGCTCTGATGTTTGGGTGGCACAGCTAAGTGGAGACAGAATTCTCACGGACTCATTCTTCTACCTGAAATTTTGGTTCGGCCTCTTATTAGGCATCTACACAAACACACACGTTAGGGGTGTGAGGCCTTAATGGATTTGGGGTAACTTCATTTGGAAAAGCCCCATTTGCAATGAACTATTTGTGTGTTTGCCTTAATGAATTTGCTTCCTCATTTGGGAGGACCCGTTTACAACAAACTGTGCATTTCAAGCAATCTAGACGGAGAGGCTACCTGCTGCACAGTGAGCCTGGCGTGAGAGGCCCTGCCATTTCCATGATGGGCAGTTTCACTTGACATTAGTAGATATCCCTTCAGACTGGGCAGAGGCTTGTTCTCCCAGAATGGAGAGAGCATCTGAAGTTCCATGATGGGCTCCTACCAGCAGCTGCTGGCCTGGGACAGGGCCTCTGCCAAGTTCTTTTGCATGTACACCAAGACAGAGCAGGAATACACCTCAGAAGATAACAGGATTACCATCAGCTGTCCAGGAAATGAGTCCAAGCAGATGGAGATTGGCACGCTGGTGACAGACACCATGGGCGGGCAGTTGCAGGGCAACTCAGCAGCTCCTTCTCAAGAGTCACCAGGTTTGGGCGCTCCATGGCAGTATCCATCAGGGGAAACCTGGATTCCCAAAATGTGCACTTGGATATGCTACACAGTGTCCTGTGGCCACCCATGAGCTGTTTTGAGTGAACTCCCAGGAGGAACATGTATGATAATGGGTCCTCCTTTGTGGCATAGGTAACCCAGCAAGTAAGCAAAGCCCTATAACTAGAAAGTGGAATTCCTAAAGTGGAATAGGGGATTGCCACTTGCCCTTCTCTTTATAAGAGTATCAGGCTCAAGTTAAGCCCCTAAGAAGTAGTTTATGAGAGACCCTTCCTCGTGCCCTGAGGCGGGTACTGTGTCACCCCTCTTCCCATAGATATGGGATGGACAGTGTGGGGAATACATAACAGAATGGTTTGGGGTAAAGGGAGCATAAAATGCTTTTTGTCTCTTCAAAAGCTCCTTGCCCCTTTTATGAGAGAACTAAAATTTACAAGCCTGCCTCAGTCCAGGAGGAGCAGAAGGGTGTCTTTGTGTCATGCCACAGGGGAGAGCTCGTTTGGGAGGAAGTCACAAAGTGGTCTTAACCAAAGATGGGGTGAATATGGGCAGAGGACACAGATTGTCTTAGACCAAGCTGAGATTATGGGGTTAATCAGAACCTTTAAAAGCTCTTTGTTTCTATTCAGAAGGAGTTCGCTGATATTTTTTTGAGACAGGAGTCTGCCAGCATCCTCATCTGCCAGCAACTTTGTAAACTTCTCTTTGCTTCTCCTCAAATAAATAAATAAATAAAATAAGAAAAGAAAAAGAAAAAATAGAATCCTTAAGAATAAATTTAACAAAAGAAGTTCAAACATATGCTCTGAAAAATATGTGACATTGTTGAAAAAAGTAAGGAGATCTAAATAACTTAAAAAGTGTTGGCAATGGTTGATGTGAACACCTTGGTTTTTGCCTCCTTTGATCAGAGAATGAAATGGAGGAACTCAGTGAGCCAAGAAGTTTATTTGTGAGCAATGATCAGTCCTCAGAAGGTAGGCGTGGCCACATGTTCAGACAAACAGTGGCCCTGGGGTCCTTGTGTTGTCTCTTTTTGGCCATCTGGCCTCTCCTCCTTCCTGAAGTTGTCTCTTCCCCTTTTGTTGTTGACCGGTGGGGATGCTGTCTTCTGCTTGCCATCAGGCAGGAGATTTTTTCACTTTATATAGTTGGGCTCAGAGGTATTGGGGGCCCAAAGTCCATGACGGGGGTGGGGTGGGGACAAGCTGTAACATCACACAATGTTGCCTGTGTTGCTTCTCTGTGACACTGCGGTTATCCTTACCTCACTATTACAGTATGTTCTCTTCCTCAGCATCCCTAACCCTGCTCACTCCATACAGGCTCCGTTTGGGTCTTACTTTTCTACCTACACTAACAAAAGCATCCCATGTTCACAGGTCAGAAGATCTGATATTGCTGAGAGGACTGTCCTCCGCAAAGTGATCTACAGATTCAATACAATCCCTATCAGAATCTCAACTAACTTCCTGCAGAAATTGACAAGCCAGTTTTAAAATTCATATGGATTTGTGGGTAGGGCACTGGTCACATACACCCAGGCTGGCAGGTTCAAACCTGGCCCAGGCCAGCTAAACAACAATGACAACTGCAACATCAACAACAACAACAAAATAGCCAGGTGTTGTGGCAGGCACCTGAAGTCCCAGCTACTTCGGAGGGTGAGAATCGCTTGAGCCCAAGAGTTGGAGGTTGCTATGAGCTGTGACTCCATGGCACTCTACCCAGGGCGATACAGTCTCAGAAAAAAAAAATTCATATGGATTTGCTAAGGACGCACAACTAACAAATAATCTGGAAAAAGAATGAAATAGAAAGGCTCACATTTTCCATTTTGAAAATGTACTACAAAGTAACCCTAATCAAGGCAAGGCAGTACTGGCACAAGGACAGATAGACAGCAGTGGAGCAGAACTGGAATCCAGAAATAAAATTATACATCTAGGGTCAATAGATCTTTGAGAAAGGTGCCAACAGCATCCAAAAGGGATGGAATAATCTGTCCAACAAATGATGCTGAGACTTCATAACTACAGAAAAGAATGAAATTAGATCCTTACCTCAGACCATATAAGAAAATTAACTCAAAACGGATCAAAGATAAAATCATGAGAGTTCAAACTGTAAAAGTCTTAGGAGGAAAGAAAGGTAAATCTTCATGACTTTGGATGTGACAAACCAAGAATATAGGCAAGAAAAGAAAAAATAGACAACTTTATACTTTATCAAAATTAAAAAATGTTTGGGCTTCAAAGGAAAATCCCAAGAAAGTGTAAAGAATACTCACAGAATGGGAGAAAGTATTTACAAACCATATATCTGATAGGTGATTTGTAATATTCATATACAAAGTATTCTTGCAATTTAGAAACACCCCAATTTCAAAATGGGCACATGATTTGAAGGCATATCTCCAAGGAAGATAAATGGCTGAGAAGAACATGAAAAGATTCTCAGCATCATCAGTCATATGGGCAATGCAAATCAAAACCACAGTGAGATGCAACTTCGCACCCACTGGAAAGACTAGAATCAAAAATTCACACAATAACAAGTGCTGGAACTCTTTTACAAGCTGATGGGAATATAAAATGATGCAGTCATTTTGGAAAACAGTCTGGCAGTTCTTCAAATGATTTTACAGAGTTGCTGTAGGACCCAACAATTTCACTTCTAGACACATACCCAAGAGAATTGAAAACATATGGCCAAGTTTCTGAAATGGTGGCCTCTGCTGGCCTCCCTGGGGCTTCACTCCCCCACATGGAAAACCATAAACAAATATACAGTGCTGGGATGAGATAGCTCCTGGGACCAAAAGAAGTGAAAAAACTCCAAGCAGAAGGTAAGAGGATAAGATTTCCACATCTGAAATGCCCTTGCCCCAAACTGCCTAGAAACAAGTGCATGGAAACTGCTCCCCCCAACACACACACACACACACACACACATTCTCTCATGGTTTCTACAGTAGAAAAAGTGACATTGAGGTGGACAACCAGCTTTCTCACCATCATGGGGCTCCCAGCAGGAAGCCTGTCTGCCTCAACCCATGGATGATCAGGAATGCCTGAAGGGATAAATGTTCCCTTTGGAACAGTCAGAGACAGAGCAGGTAGCCAGGCTGTAACTCAGCCATAGGGGATGCCAAATCAGACTGGCTGCTTAGCAGCACCAAGCTGTAGGAGGTCCTTAAGGTAACATTTAGTGACAAGAAGGAGGCAACAACCTAGCAGGGAAGAAAAGAAAAGGAAAACAAATGGCTGGGAGCAGTGACTCACACCTGCAATCCTAGCACTTGGGAGGCTGAGGCGGGTAGATGGTCTGAGCTCACGAGTTTGAGAACAGTCTGAGCCAGAGTGAGACCCCTGTCTCTAACAATAGCTGGGCATCGTGGCAGGCAACTGTAGTTCCTGCTGCTCGGGAGACTGAGGCAAGAGAATCGCTTGAGGCCAAGAGTTTGAGTTTGCTGTGAGGTATGATGCTATGGTACTCTACTGAGGGTGACAAGGTGAGACTGGTTCAAAAAAAAAAAACTGAAAGAAAATAAACAGGTGAATGACAAAGCATCTCTAAGAAAACATATCCAATAACAATCAAAGGAGCCAGACAGAGAAGAATCAGTAGCTAATCCTTCAACGTAAAGACATAGATGTACCTTTGCAAGAAAAACATAGCAAACAGGGAACCATGACCTTTTCAAATGGTCAAAGCAAGGAACCAGTGACCCTAATGAGACTGCAATATATGAACCCTGCATCGAAGAATTCAAAAAGACACTTTCAAGGACACTTGTTGATTTCCAAGATAACAAAAAACCAATTCAGAAAATTCTCAGAGATATTTAGCAAAGAGAATGAAATAAGTTAAAAAATCAAACGGAAATCATGGGCTTGAGAAATATACTTCCTAAATTGAAAACTTCATTAGAGGCTCTCAATGCTGCAAAATAGAGGAAACAATAAGTGAGCTTGAAGACAGGCTCCTTGAAATTACACAGTCCAAGGAGACATAAAGAGAAGGAAAAGGAAGGAAGATTGCCTACAAGATAAAAAATTACCTCGAAAGACCTTAGATAAGAATTACTGGTGTTCAAGAGGGAGTTAAGCAAGATAAGCAAGATCAAGGCCTTGAAAGATTATTCAAAGAAAGAACAACAGAAAGTGTTTCTAAACTAGAGAACTATAAAAATATTCACGTACAGGTCAGAGAACAATGAACAGCTTCAACCCAAATGAGACTACACCAGGCATATAATAATCAAACTCTCAAAGGTCAAGGACAAAAAGAGGGTCCTGAAGCAGCAGAAAAGAAATAACATATAATGAAGCCCCAGTTCGTCTGGCAACAGACTTGTCAACAGAAACCATAAGGAAAGCAAGATAACATTTTCAAAGTGCAGAAAGAAAAAAAGGCCTCATCACTCAAAACACTTTACCCAGAATAGCCACAAAAGCTATTCTTCAAATATGAAATTAAAAAAAGGCTTTGTCAGACAAACAGAAACCAAGAGAATTCACCACCAGCAGATTCATATTACAAGAAATGCTCCATGGAGTTCTTCAACCTGAAAGGAAAACAAAAACAAAAACCCACTAATGTGCGAAAAGAAGATGTTTGAATGTACAAAGCCCACTGGAAAAACTAAGTAAAAGGACAAACATAGAGTACTCTCATACCGTAATTGTGGTGTGTCATCCATTTATAAGTCTAATATGAAGCCCAAAAGACAACTCCATCAAAAACAATACCTAGAGCAATCAACTAAGAGACAGATAACACAAAATATGTAAAGCAGAGACAACATGGAGTCAAAGCATGGAGGGTATGGAGGAGTACAGAGGGCTTTTTCCCATTTTTTGTTTCTATTTTTTCTTTGTGATTTAAGATAATTTGTCATCTCTCTCTGTCTCTCTTTCTTTTTTTTTTTTTCAGTTTTTGGCCGGGGCTGGGTTTGAACCCACCACCTCTGGCATATGGGGCCGGCGCCCTACTCATTTGAGCCACAGGTGCCACCTAATTTGTCATCTCTTTAAGATAATTTGTTATATGTATGTTTTCTGTAAGCCTCATGGTGACCCCAATGCAGAAAACCTATAATAGATTCACTAAAAATAAAAAGCAACAAATTAAAACATACAAGGAGGTAGATCATCATACAGAAGGATCATTCAGCTGAGCTCTACTAGAACAAGTAGGGGGAAAGAGAGAACCAACCATACCTGGCTCAGGGACCCTACCCAGAATTGTAGCTCAGGGAGCACAGTGAGGAGGTGGTGAGCTGGATATAGCATATTCCGGAGTGGCAGAAATATGACAAATTAGGTAAGTGATTGTGACTGGCTGGGATTGGCTGGCACCCCACAAAGGTGCAGGAAAGGAGGAAGCCTTTTGGAGTTTGAGTTATTTTGGAAAGCTGCGTATTGAGTGGAAAGCTTGGAAGAGTGGAAGGACTCAAACAGTATACAGCAACGAGATTTGAAGGCCAGTTAGCTGGATTTGCCATGGGTTTGGTGGCTGGAGAGGCAATACTGAGAAGGTCTTGGTGGCCAGGGGACAGCTGTTATGGGAAGGTCTAAGGTCTCAGTAGGGGCCTAAAGCATGGTCATCTTAAGTCCACCTGCTGGGATCAGAGCTCCACTCTTGGGACGAGCTGAGGGACTGCTGCACCCCACGGGAACTGGAGTCAGGGGGCACTGTGAGACCTGCCCCTGAAGGATTCTTGTGAGCTTTAAGATCCAAAGCTAGCAGAGTCTGAATGGTGAGAAAACAATCAGGGAATCACTGAAGGCAACAAGTTTGGAATAAGGACCAGAGAGGTTTCTGGCTGTGCTCTGTATCCTAAAAAGATCACAGAGCCAGCTGGTGTTCAGCTTGGCACCTGGAGCTCAGTGGTTAGGGTGCTGGCCACGTACACTGAGGCAGATGGGTTCAAATCTGGCCCAGGCCTGCTAAACAACAACAACTGCAACAACAAAATAAAATAGCCAGGTGTTGTGGCAGACACTTGAGGTTCCAGCTACTTGGGAGGCTGAGGCAAGAAAATCATTTAAGCCCAAGAGTTTTAGGTTCCTGTGAGCTGTGACCTCATGGAACTCTACCAAGGGCAACATAGACTTGGTCTCAAAAAAAAAAAAAAGGTAGAACTTCTGTGTATTTGGCCATGAGGAAGAGTTTGGCTTGCTCAGGCTGAGGCCACTTCAAGTCCTAAGCTCTGAGACAAGGTAATTTGAAGCAAAGGAGGCAGTGTGAAGGAAAAAGGAGGACAAGGAGGTGAACAAAAAGAAAGAACACATGAGGGGGAACCAACAGAAAAATTTGGGCAACATGAAATACCAAAACAGAGGAACTCCCTCAAAGGACCATGAGGCAGTTATGGTAGAAGACTCCAATTATAAAGAATTAATGGACTGGATAGAAAGGGCATTTAAAATATGGATGATAGGGCAGCACCTGTGGCTCAAAGGAATGGGGCACTGGCCCCGTATACCAGAGGTGGCAGGTTCAAACCTGGCCCTGGTCAAAAACTGCAAACACACACACACAACACACACACACACACACACATATGGATGAGAAAATGGACAGACAGAACCAATAGTCAGAGGAGAGATATGTAGAGCATAGAAAGGATATGGCAGAGCTTAAGGAAATGAAGAAGATAATCAGGGAATGTAAAGATGCATTTGAAAATATCAAAAATAAGTTAGACCATGGAGAAGGAAGAACCTGAGAGCTAGAGGATAAAGTTTTCAAGTTAACCTAGGTAGTTCAAGAGGCAGAAAAGAAGAGAGAGAAAGCAGAACAGGTACTTGGAGAACTACATGATTCCATGAAGCATTTAAACATATAAATAATAGGGATTCCTAAACAGGAAGAAGATTGTCCAAAAGGAATGGAATCCCTACTGGAGACTACCATAAATGAAAACTTCCCACGTTTTACTGAAGACCCTGACATAGTCCTTTCACATGGATATTGAACCCCGGGTCATCTCAACTCAAATAGAGCCTCTCCAAGACACATTGTAATGAAGCTGTCCAAAATCAAGATGAAAGAAAAAAATTGGCAAGCAGCCAGGAGTAAGCACCAACTGACCTACAGAAGCAGAGCCATTAGGATGACAGCAGACTTTTCAACTGAAACCTTCCAAGCCGGAAGAGCATGGTCATTCACCTTCAACCTTCTTTTTGTTTGTTTGTTTTTGCAGTTTCTGGCCAGGGATGGGTTTGAACCCACCACCTTTGGCATATGGGGATGGCATCCTCCTCCTTGGAGCCACAGGCGCCACCCTACCTTCAACATTCTTAAAACAATTTTCAGCACAGAATTCTGTATCCTGCTAAACTAAGCTTCAAAATTGATGGAGAAATCAAATCATTTTTTCATATACAAGCATTGAGGAAATTCACCATAACAACACCAGATCTATAGGAAATTCTTAGGTGTATTCTCAACACTGACCACTACCACAATGGACCACCTGCAAAGTAGACACCCAGAAGCTAAAGGTCAAAACTTAGCTTCCACAATGGCACAAAGGATAAAACTACACAATAGTCTTTCACAAAATTAGATGACTAGAACTCCGCCATACTTATCAATTCTCTGACTAAATGTCAATGGGCTGAATTCGCCACTGACAGGCACAGGCTGGCTGATTGGATAAAGAAGCACAAGCCATCCATATGCTGTCTCCAGGAGAAACACCTAGCCTTCAAAGACAAATAAAGACTCAGTTAAGGGATGGAAAACAACATTTCAAGCAAATGGAAATCAAAAGAAAGTAAGGGTTGCAATCTCATTTTCAGATACAAGCAGATTTAAAGCAACTGAAATTAAGAAAGACAAAGATGGACACTTTATACTGTTCAAGTGAATGAAACAACAAGAAGACATTTCAATTTTAAATATTTATGCACTCAACTTTAATGTTCCCAGATTTATGAAACAGACCTTGATGAGTCTGAGCAATATGGTATCCCATAACAGCATGATAGTTGGGGACTTTAACACCCATTGGACAGAACTAGACAAATCCTCTAAACAGAAACCAAACAAAGATACAAAGGACTTAAATGTGATGCTAAAACCAACGGGATTAATATACATATGCAGAACACACATTCCCAAAGGTAAGGAATATACATTTTTCTCATATCACTCCATGGTACCTACTCCAAAATCAACCACATCCTAGGATACAAATAAAACCTTAGCAAAATTAAAAGAATAGAAATCACATTTTTATCTTCTCAGAACACAAGGCAATAAAGGTAGAACTCAACAAAAACATTCATCACTACACAAAGGCATAGAAATTAAACAACCTTACGCTGAATGATAGTTGGGTTTAGGAAGAGATAAAAGAGGAAATCACTAAATTCCTCAAACATAACAACAACGAAGACACACGTTAACAAAACCTGTGAGATATAGCAAAAGCAGTCTTAAGAGGGAAATTTATCACATTAGATGCCTACATTCAAAAAACAGAAAGAGATCGCATCAACAAACTCATGAGTCATCTTATGGAATAGGTAAAAGAAGAGCAATCTAATCCCAAACCCAGCAGAAGAAAAGAAATAACATAAAAAGAATAAAAGAAAAAATTAAATCAGAGATTAATGAAATTTCAAACAAAAGAATCATTCAGAAAATTAATTTTAAAAAGTTGTTTTTTCAAAACAATAAATAAAATTGATAAACTTTTGGCAGGATCACCTAGAAAAAGTAAAATCTCTAATAACCATGATGAAGGGGAAATAACAACAGATGCCACAGAGATATAAGAAATCATCTCTGAGTACTACAAGAAACTCTATGCCCAGAAATTTGACAATGTGAAGGAAATGGAATAATGATTGGAATCACACTCTCTCCTTAGACTTAATCAAGAAGAAATAGATCTCTTGAAAAGACCGATTTTAAGAACTGAGATCAAAGAAGCAGTAAGAAATCTCCCAACAAAAAAATTGCCCTAGTCAAGATGGCTTCCCACCAGAATTCTATCAAATCTTCAGAGAAGGGCTTATACCCATACTGCAGAAATTATTCCAAAAAATTGAGAAGGAAGGAATCTTCCCCAACTCGTTCTATGAAGCAAACATGACCCTGATATCAAAACCAGGAAAAGAGCCAACTAAAAAGTGAAATTTCAGGCCAATTTCACTAATGAATATAGATGCAAAAATTACAATAAAATCCTAGCCAACAGATTACAGCTACACATTAAAAAAATCATGCATCACAATCGAGTAGGTTTCATCCAAGGGATGCAAGGCTGGGTTATCATAAGCAAGTCCATAAAGTTAATTCATCATATCAACAGAAGCAAAAACAAAGACCATATGATCAGAAAAAGTATTCAAACAAAGACCAATGATGCAGAAAAAGCATTCAATAAAATTCAGCATCCTTTTCCAGTTAGAATACTTAAGAATTTAGTCATAGGTGGCACATTTCTTAAACTGATTGAAGCCATATATGACAAAACCACAGCTAATATTATACTGAATAGAGTAAAACTGAAAGCTTTTTCTCTTAGACCTGAAACCAGACAAGGCTGTCCTCTCTCACACTACTATTCAACATAGTGCTGGAAGTTCCAGCCAATAAACTCAGGCAAGAGAAGAAAATAAAGGGCATCTAAATGGGTGCAGAGGAGGTCAATATATTCAGGAAAGAGAAGAAAATAAAGGGCATCTAAATGGGTCTAGAGGAAGTCTTGCTCTTTGTTCATGATATGATCATATACTTAGAGAACCCCAAGGATTCAACCACAAGACTCCTGGAAGTGGAGTAGTACAGCAGTGTCTCAGGATATAAAAATGATGTTCACAAATCAGTAGCCTTTGTATATACCAATAACAGCCAAAATGAGAAGCTAATCTAGGACACAATTCCCTTCTCAGTAGCTTCAAAAAATATGAAATACTGGGCAGCGCCTGTGGCTCAGTGAGTAGGGTGCCAGCCCCATATACCAAGGGTGGCATGTTCAAACCTGGCCCCAGCCAAACTGCAACAAAAAAATATTCGGGCATTACGGTGAGCACCTATAGTCCCAGCTACTCAGGAGGCTGGGGTAAGAGAATCATCTAAACCCAGGAGTTGGAGGTTGCTGTGAGCTGTGTGATGCTGCCATGGTACTCTACTAAGGGCGATAAAGTAAGACTCTCTCTCTCTCTCTAAAAAAAAAAAAAAAAAAAAATATATATATAGATATATATTTCATATATATATGAAATACCTAGGAATATACCTAACACAAGAGGTGAAGGACCTTGACAAAGAAAATTACAAAACCCTAACAAAATAACTAGCAGAAGATATTAACAAATGAAAGAACACACTATGCTCATGGCTGGAAAGAATCAACATTGTTAAAATGTCTATACTACTCAAAGCAATCTATAGATTCAATGAAATCCCCAGTAAAATGACATCATCATACTTTCAAAATTTGGAAAAAATGATTCTTAATTTCATATGTAAACAGAAAGAAACCCCATATAGCTAAGGAAATTCCTAGTAATAAAAACAAGGCTGGGGATATCACCCTACCAAACTTTTGGCTATACTACAAGGCCATAGTGATCAAAACAGCATGGTATTGGCACAAAAATAAAGACACTGACATTTGGAACTGAATAGAAAACCATGAGATGAAACTAACCTCTTACAGTCACCTGATCTTTGATAAACCAAACAAGAACATACACTGGGGAAAAGAATCCCTATTCAATAAATGGTGTTGGGAGAACTGGATAACCACATGTAAAAAACTGAAACTGAACTTTTTCTCACCACTTTACGAAAATTGATTCAAGATGAATAAAATATTTAAATCTAAGGCATGAAACAATAAAAATCCTCAAAGAAAGTGTGGTGAAAACATGGAAGATATCATCCTGGGGAAAAATTTTATGAAGAAGACTTCCATGACAATTGAAATAACAAAAATAAACAAATGGGACTTAACTGAAAAGTTTCCATATAGCTAAGGAAACAACAACCAAAGCAAACAGACAGCCTTCAGAATGGGAAAAGATATTTGCATATTATGAATCAGACAAAAATTTGGTAACTATTCTCTGTAGAAAACTCAAATTAATCAACAAAAAAAGACCCAACCATCTCATATATCACTGGGCAAGAGAGATGAATAGAACCTTCTCTAAAGAAGACGGATGAATGGTTAACAAACATATGCAAAAATGCTTGTCATCCCTAATCATCAGAGAAATGCAAATCAAAACTACCCTGAGATATCACCTAACCCCAGTGGGCCCACATCACAAAGTCTCAAAGTTGCAGATGCTGGGATGGATGTGAAGAGAAAGGAACACTTTTATGCTGCTGGTGGGACTGAAAACTAATACAACTTTTTGGCAGGAAGAATGGAGAATCCTCAAAGAATTCAAATTAGACCTCCCATTTGATTCTACAATCTCATTACTAGGCATCTACCTAGAAGAAAAAATAAATCCTTTTATCATAAGGACATTAACACTAGACCGTTTATTGTAGCTCAATTTACAATTGCCAAAATGTGGAACCAGCCTAAATGCCTGCCAACACAGGACAAGAAATACTATTTATCCATTAAAAAAGATGGAGACTTTACATCTTTTGTATTAATCTGGATGGAGGTGGAACACATTCTTCTTAGTAAAGCATCACGAGAATGTAGAAGCAAGAATCCCAAGTACCCAATTCTAATATGAAGGCAGTAGAAGAGCTAATTCAAGGGGGGGGGATGGAAATGAGCAAGTGGGGAGAGGGGAGGTGGGAGGGGATGGGGTAATGGTGTATGGCACACCTCTTGGGACAGGATACAATTATAAGAGGGGATTTATCCAACAAATTCAATCAGTATAACCTAATTCTTTGTACCCTCAATGAATCCCAAACAATAAAAAATAAAATATGTTAAAAAAAATTAAAACGTACTACCAGAGAAAGTCACTTAACCACAAAGGAGTATAGTAAAATGAAAAGAAAGGAAAAGAACAGTTACAAAACAAGTAAAGAATCAGAAATAAAATCACAGTAGTAAGTCCTTACTTATAAATACTAGCATTGAACACAAATAGACTCATCCCGCCAATTAAAAGGCATGGAGTGGGTGAGTGGATAATGAAGCAAAATCCAGATATATGTTGCCTACAAGAACCCCATTCACCTAAAAAGACAGGTATAGACTGAAAGTGAAGGAGTGGAAACATATTCCATGCAACTGAGAACCAAAAAAGGGCAGAAGTGGCTATATTTGTATCAGATAAAATACACTACAACTCAAAGACTACAAAAAGAGACAAAGAAGGTCCTTATGTAATGATAAAGGTGTTGATTCTGCAGGAAGATATAACAATTACAAATCTCTATGCACCCACCAATGATGCTTCCAAGTACATAAAGCAAACATTAATAGATCAAAAGGCAGAGACACTGCAGTGTTTTTTGTAAAAGATTTCAACACCCTACTCTAAGTAATGAACAGATCATCCTGATGGAAAATCAACAAGGAAACACCAGAATGAAAGTACACATTAGACCACATAGGCCTAATTGACGTTTATAGAACACTTCACCCAACTGCTACAGAATACACATTCTTTTAGTCAATTGAAAAGGAAGGAAAGAATATTCCCAAACTCACATGAGGCCAGAATGACTATGATAGCAAAACCAGACAATGAAAAAGAAAAGAAAAGAAAGAAAAGGGAAACTACAGGGCAATATCACTGATGAACACAGATGCAAACAAGTGCTAGCAAATCAAATTCAACAATACATTAATAAGATCATTCACCATGATCAAATAAGATTAATCCTAGGGACATAAGGATAATTCAACATATGCAAATCACTACATGTGCTATATTACATTAAAAGGACCAAAGAACAAAAACCATATAATAATTTCAAAAGATGCTGAAGAAGCATTTGATAAAACTCAACATCCCTTTTTAATAAAAACCCTCAACAAACTGGATATAGAAGGAACATATCTCAAAATAATAGAGGCCATATATGACAAATCCACAAATAACATCATATTTAATGGGGGAAAAACTGAAATCCTTTCTTCTAAGATCTGAAACAAGACAAGGATGCCCACTTTCACTTTATTCAACATAATACTGGAAGTACTGACTAGAGAAATCAGGCAAGGGATGGAAATAAAGAGCACCCAAATTGAAAGTGGCATACACTTGTAGTCCCAGCTACTAAGGAGGCTAAGGCAGAAGAATCACTTGAGACCACAAGTTTGAGGTTGAAGAAGAAATAACAAAACTGACAAAGCTGGTAACATTATACTACATGACTTCAGACCAGTGGATGTTCTGGGAAAACTAAATATCCATATGCAGAATAATGAAACTAGACTACTATCTCTCATTATGTACAAAAATCAAATCAGAATAGATTAAGACTTAAATCTATGACCTGAAACTATGAAACCAGTGTTGGGGAAACACTTCTTGACATTGATCTAGGTAAAGATATTTTGTGTAAACCCTCAAAAACACAGGCAATCAGAGCAAAAATAGACAAATGGGATTACATCAAGCCAAAATGCTTTTGCACAGCAAAGGAAATAATCAACAAAGTGAAGAGACAACCCAAATAATGTGAGAAAATATTTGCACACTATTCATCTGGCAAGGGATTAATAACCAGAATATATAAGGAGCTCAAATAACACAATAGGAAAAAATCAAATAATCTGATTTTAAAATGGGAAAAAGATCTGAATAGACATTTCTAAAAAAAAAAAAACAGACATACAAATGGACAATGGGTATATGGAAAAATGCTCAACATCACTAATAATTAGAGAAATGCAAGTCAAAACCACAGATCAATATTACCTCACCCTAGTTAAAATGACTTTTATTAAAAAAGACAGGCAATAACAGATGCTGGCGAGGATGTGCAGAAAGAAGAACCCTCGTGCAGAAAGAAGAACCCTCTTACACATTGTTGGTGGGAATGCAAATTTCCACAGCCACTATGGAAAATGGTATGTTTTGTGCTTCCTCAAAAAACTAAAAATAAAACTAACATATGATCCAGCATATACTGATGAGTATATCCAAAAGAAAGAAAATCAATAAATAAACGAAGCATCTGCACGCCCATGTTTATTGCAGCACTATTCACAACAGCCAAAATACAGAATCAATTTAAATGCCCATTGATGAATGAATGGATAAAGGCAATGTGGAATACAGATGTACACAATGGAATATTATTCAGCCACAAAGAGGAATGGAATCCTGTCATTTCGGCAAACGTGGATGGAACTGGAGGCCATTATGTTCCATGAAATAAGCCCAGGCATAGGAAGATAAACATCTCATGTTCTCACTCATGTGTGGGAGCTAAATACGTGCATCTAATGAAGGCAGAGAGTAGAATGATGGTTACTGGAGCCTGGAAAGAGAAGAGAGGAGGGATGATGAACAGAAGTTAATTAATGACTATAAATATACAGTCTGATAGAAGAAATAAGACCTAGTATTTGATACATCAGTAGGATGACTATCTTTTATAAGGATATACTGTAGATTTTAAAATAGCTTGAAGAGAATAACTCAAATATTTCTCATATAAAGAAATGACAAATATTTAAGGTTATAAATATCTCAATTACACTCATTTGATCTTTACAAATTACATGAATGTATTAACTTATCATATATACCTCAAAAATATGTACATCTATTATATAATAAAAGTTAAATTAAAAAAAGAAAACATGTCCACACAAAATATTTTATGTTTATAACACCACTACTTGTAATAGACAAAGGTGGAAACAACACAACACTGTCTATCAACTGATAAATGGATAAACAAAATGTGGTATATTTATACAATGAAGTATTATTCAGCCGTAACAATGAAGTACCAACACATCACAACATAGAATAACCTTGAAAACATGCTAAGTCAAAGAAGTAGTTACAAAAGACCATAATATCTGATTACATTCAAAGAAAATGTTCAGAGCATTGAAATCTACAAAGACAGAAGTACATTAGTTGTTGCCTAGTAATGGAGTGTGAGCCTGGGTAGTGTAGGAGGGTGACTACTAATAGGTTATAGTGCTTTTTAGGGGGGTGTTGCAAACGCTCTGAAATTGACTCTGGTAATGATTGACATACAAAGGTCTGACAATTAAGTTTGTGAACTTGCCACTGTGTGCTTACATTGGCAGAACTGTATAAATAGCTCAGTTAGGTCTTGTAACCTTGGTATACTCTCACAGCTGAGTTCATGTCAAAATGTGGTGGTGTCTTGCGAAGTGGCATTCATTGTTGTGTGGTTTTTAGTGCTGTTGAAAGAATCTCAAAGCTTGAATAACAGCAAGGAATGAACATTAAATTTCTTGTAAAACTTGGCAAGAGTGGAAATGAAGTTAGGGACATGTTAGTCCAAGTTTATGTGGATAATGCCATGAAGAAAATAGAAGTATACAATAGGGTTAGATGTCTTTCTGAGGGGAGAGATAGCCTCATTGATGAAGAGAGGTCAGGATGGCCAGTAATGAGCAGAACTGACAAAAAAATTGCAAAAATTTATGAAATTCTGCATTAATATCAGCTGACTGTGAGAAGAAAAGCAGACCAAATAAACATCAATAGATAAATAGGAAAATCTTTACTGAAAATCTTGGCATGAGAAAGGTGTGTGCAAAAATGCTCCCAAAGGAGCTCACAGATGAACAAAAGCAAAAGAGAGTCAAAGTTTGCCAAGACATTTGGAGAGGGAAGACAATGCTTTAGGCTATGTTTTCACTGGTGATGAAACATGGCTGTATCAATACAAACCTAAAACAGAGCATCAAAGTGGAAATGGAAGTCAGCCAATTCTGCATGCCTCAATAGTTCCATCAGTCCAAATTTAGAGTCAAAATGATGTTGCTAACCTTTTTTGATATCAGAGGGGTTATTCATCATGAATCTATACCAAATGGACAAACAGTTAACCAAGTTTACTATTTGGAAATGCTGAGAAGGCTGTGTGAAAAGATAAACTGTTCACCAACAACTCATGGCTCTTGCATCACAACAATGTACCAGCTCACACAGCACTGTCCTTGAGGGAGTTTTTAGCCAGTTCCAAGTATTGGAACACCCTCCCTACTCACCTCCAATGACTTCTTTACTCAAAAATAAAGGAATATTTAAAGGAAGACTTTTTAAAAAAATTATTTATTTATTTATTACAGTTTTTTTGGCCAGGGCTGGGTTTGAACCCACCACCTCTGGTATGTGAGGCTGGTGCCCTCTTCACTGAGCCACAGGTGCTGCCCCAAGGAAGACATTTTGATGACATTCAGGACATCAACGGTATTATGACCACAGCTCTGATAGCCTTTCCAGAAAGAGTGCCAAAACTGCTTTGAAGGGGGATCTAGGTGCTGGAACTGGTGTGTAACTTCCCAAGGGGAGTACTTTGAAGGTGACTGTAGTGATATTCAACAAGGAGGTATGCAACACTTTTTCTAGGATGTGTTTGTGAACTTAATTGTCACACTTCATATCTGTGAACATACTAAAACTTACTGAATTACACACATCAAATTCGTGAACTGTATGGTATGGGAATTATCTATCAATAAAGCTATTAAAATTAATAATTAACAAACAGAAAAAGGAATGAAGCATTAATATGTGTTACTGATCTTTGAAAACATTATGCCCCCTGAAAGAAGCCAGCCTCAGAAGGCCAAATACTATATATTATTTCTACAAAATGCTCCATGTGATGGGCAATGTTATATATCAACTTAGCTAAGCTATGGTTGTTTAGTCAAACATCAGTCTAAACATTGCTGTGAAGATAATTTTTAGATGATTTCAATCGGCAGACTTTGAACAAAGCAGACCACCCTCCATATGTGAGTAGGCCACATCCAGTTAGCTGATAGCCTTAAGAGCAAACATAGAAGTTCTGAAGTAGAAAGAATTCTCCCCAGAAGACTACAACACACATATCCTGCCTGAGTTTCCAGCCTGCTGCCTTTGGAATCTGGACTCCAGTCTGTAATACCAGTTCTTACCTGAATGTCTAGCTCCTTGCCTGACCTACAGATTTCAGGCTTATCTGCACAAACAATTGCATGAGCCACTTTCGTAAATCTTCCTCAATCTCTCCCTCTCTGGGGAGTGTATGTGCGTGTACTTGTGTGTGCACACATGTCCCTAACTAGTACCGATTCTCTGGGGAAACCTGCTTGGTCCCTTATCTCCGCCACAGGCAAACCTGTATACACGCAGGGTACATTCATTGCTGTCCAGGCCTATAGGAAGGATAAATGGGAAGTCACTGGTTTACTTGGTGTGAGTTTCCTTTAGGGGCCTAAAATGTCCTGAAATTAGTGATGACAGTTACACTTTGTGGATGTAATTAAGTAATTATAAATGTGCTCATACCTTACATCTGTGTACATTGTTTGCCTATATGCGTAATGTATATATACAGACAAATGTTTGAATGCAAACACTGAATTATATCCTTTAAATGGTTAAAATGTTTTTTCTCTCTAATTTAAAAAATGGTGTAGTTGATTTAAAGGACAAGGAGGAGGAAGGGAGCAGAGAAGTTCTTAATTTTCCATTCCCTCATGTCTTTTTTCTGATACCCTCCAGGGATACAATGGACAGTGAACCGCTTGCTTTGAGGCCATTATAAAGGGCATAATTCAGTGTTTTGAGCCCATTTACAATATTGGGCAACCATCATGTTTACTTAGTTCCAGAACATTTTAGACCCCAGAAGAAAGTCAGATCAAATGAACAGTGATTCCTCAAATGTTAATATCTGGGGAAATGTTCTATTGCTGATATGAAACCAGGTGTCATCTGGAGAGACAATTCCCATTCTGCAGAAAGTCTGACACAATGGCACTCAGCAAAGTCACTAATGTCAGGTCCTGATAATCCAGGTGTCACCTTATCACCAAGCACCCTCCGTGCTTCCAGCACTGCCTGACCTAAGAACTGGAAAGGATGGTTGAATCCGAGGTGGCCTTGGGTACCTGTGGTCTGAGTATCGCTGGGACTTCTCTCTCAGTCAACATGTAGATAGACAATCCCTGTAACCACTTCCGTGCTTTGACTAAAATAATCTCCTAATAGTAACACAGCAAGATGTTTTTGGTATCTATCTGCATGGTGAATATGTAGCCCAAGTTGTCTAAAGAAGAAAAAACGGGCTGGGCACCAGCCACATTCGCTGGGCGCCTGTAGTCCCAGCTACTTGGGAGGCTTGAGGCCAAGTTTGAGATTACTGTGAGCTATGATACCATAGCACTCTACAAGTGAGACTCTGTCTCAATTGAAAAAAAAAAAAAACAGTTCAAATACAGTTACGTGCTGTGTAATGAGGTTCTGGTCAATGATGAGCTGCGCATATGACAGTGGACCCATAAGATTATAACAGAGCTGACAAATTCCTATTGCCTAGTATCATAGCCCTTGCAGTGTCATCACATAAGGCATTACTCGTGTGTTTGTGGTGCTGCTGGTGCAAACAGGCCTGTGCTGCCCACCATGTGTAAGTGAGGCATGCACAACTATATACAGTATACCGTATCACCGGTTCACAAGTTTACTATACCATATTTTTTATTATTATTTTAAAATACATTCCTTCTACTTATATTTAAAAGAAGCAGCCTCTGGCAGGCCCTCCAAGAGATATCCAGAGGGCGTTGCTGTCATAGGAGATGGCAACTCCACGTGCATTACCACCCCTGCACTTTCGAGTGGGAGATGTGGGGTGGAGACAGTAATACTGAAGATCCTCACCCTGTGTGTGGGCCTGGGCAAATGTGTGGTTGTGTCTTAGTTTTCAACAAGAAAGTTTAAAAATGAAAAAATAAACTTAACATTTTTAAATAGAAAAAAGCTTATGTAAACACAATATTTTTGTACAGTAATATAATGTATTTGCGTTTTAAGCTAAGTGCTATTACAAGAGTCAAAAGGTTTTTTGATGAAAAAGTTTATAAAGTAAAAATGTTACAGTAGGCTAAGGTTCATTTGTTACTGAAGAAAGAAATTTTAAAAACAATTTAGTGCAGCCAAAGTATCCAGTGTCCACAGTGCCCACAGCGGAGCACAGTGACATCGTTGGCCTTCATACTCACCATCTGCTTCCAGTCCTGCAGGCTCCACTCATGGAAAGCACCCTACACAGGTGTGCTGTTGTTTATCTTACACACTGTATTTTTCCTGTAACTTTTCTATGTTTATATACACAAATACTTACCATTGGGTATTCAGTGTAATACCATGCTGTACAGTCTGTGCTATCTACATTGTGTAAGTATACCCTGTCATGTTCACACAATGACAAACTTATCAGAATATATCCCTGTTGTTAAGTGACACATGACTGTACTGAAATCACAAAGTAATCCCCAAGCATGTAGTAGGCAAGAGAACTGATCTGCTTGGCAATTGCACTACCGCACCTGACCGTATGCAATCACATGTTCATGAAAGTTTTCACCAAACAATAATTTGCTTTATTTCTCTTAAAATAAGCCATAATTAAACGAACTAGAGGCACTGTGATCAGCATCTCTGATTTAAAAGGAGGCAATGAGAGCAAAATTTCTCTGAGGAGTGGGAAGGTAAGCAGCACTTCCTAGGAGTTCTCAAGCCAGTGTATTGCTGACTATGATAGAGGCAAAGATCGTGACATATTTCCACTCCCAGAAACTTATAGCTCCAGATTCCAAATCCTCCTCAATTGGTTCCTCAGGCAGCAAGTCCCTTTCAGCATTACTAGGTCCTCCTGCATTGCAAACCATGCCATTACAACAACGAACGAAGTAGAAACTATTAGTTTTGTAGCGTCTTCTTGGGGTTTCAGGAGGCACTTCAGATGGATATACAAATGTGCAGTTGAATGTACAGCTCTTATAAACTAATAGTTCCCGTGGGTTCAAACCTGAAAATGAAGTAGAGATGAAAATTACTGATTTCACATTTTCTGTTTGTAAATGTCAAAGCACACACACCTCACAATCAACTACAACCAACTCAATTCTATATTCCCAACTGTGGCAACACAGTCTAGAATTCTATAATGAAAATGTTCCAGTCCACTAAAGCAGTGATCCCCAAACCCTGGGCCATAGACCGGTACTGGTTCATGGTCTGTTAGACTGGGCTACACAGCAGGAAGTGAGCAGGAAAAAGCGAGGGAAGCTTCATCTGTCACCATGTCCCCCTCCATAGGATCATCTAGTTGCAGAAAAACAAGCTCAGGACTTCCATTGATTCCGCATTATGATGAGTTGTGTAATTATTTCATTATATATTACAATGAAGTAATAACAGAAACAAAGTACACAATAAATGTAATGTGCCCAAATCATCCTGAAACCATCCCCCCTATCCCAGATCCATGGAAAAATTAACTACCATGAAACAAGTGTATGGTGCCAAAAAGATTAGGGACTGCTGCACCAGGCAGTCTCATTAGCCCAAGAACCTCTTCTGGCAATATTTTTTCTATACAAGCTGCCATCTTTATGTTTACCACTGGCCCTCCAAAAACAGTGTTATAATACCCTTCATGTAGCTATACAAATGAAATGCCTGGGTTGCTTTTTGCCATCATAATTCTAAAGCTTTAGGGTGAAGGCTAGGAATTATGCTTTACTTATGTCCCAAGGATCATAAAGACCTGCAACAGGGGTTCCCATATTAATGTGGCCTTAACCTGATTTTCTGCAGTTAACAAGATGAAAGCCCTAACTCCTCAGACACTTCTATAAGCAGCCATAGCTGCACATTAGAAGCGTGTGGGCTTCTATGCCCATCTATTGGTTTTGCCTGTTTTTGAACTTTATGAAGTGAAATCACACTTCATGCTTGTTTTGTGCATGGCTCCTTCTGCTTTCCTCTATGTTCATGAATGTCAGCCCTGTGGCTGCACATTGTTGTGTACTGCCCATCCTCACAGATGTGTACAATTACATTGATGAACGCACCACAGCTTAGTGTTCATGGGCATAATGGTTATTTCTGGCTTTCATCTACTCCAAATAGTGCTACAATGAATTGTTTGTTTTTTGTTTTTGAGACAGAGCCTCAAGCTATCCCCCTGGGTAGAGTGCCATGGCATCACAGCTCACAGCAACCTCCAATTCCTGGGCTCAAGCGAGTCTCCTGCCTCAGCCTCCCAAGTAGCTGGGACCATAGGCGCCCACCACAAC
>CAUYQV010190986.1:0-50644 GCA_963574575.1 Galagoides demidoff | reverse complement strand
CAACAATGACAGCTGCAACAACAACAACAACAAAAAAATAGCCAGGTGCTGTGGCGGGCGCCTGTGGTCCCAGCTACTTGGGAGGCGGAGGCAGGAGACTCGCTTGAGCCCAGGAGTTGGAGGTTGCTATGAGCTGTGATGCCATGGCACTCTACCCAGGGGGATAGTTTGAGGCTTTGTCTCAAAAAAAAAAAAAAATTCCTATTTTTAACAAACTGTACTTGTACAGGTCAAATGCCGCAATGGTCTGCATGCAGGTGATTATTACAATATGGGGAGGATCTGCAGGAACTATAAAATGTCGCACTGGTTTCCCTGGAAAGAGCTAAGTCTTTTTTCTTGATTTTCTGAATATTTTTCAGAAAGAAAATCGGGTAGTAGAAAGGAAGAATGGGGAAACAGGCGTCTCTGAACATTCACAGGTGCGCCTGCCTGTGCCTTGCTCAGTGGTCCCCTCTCCCTCTTGTGTCTCTGGCATCTATTTGGTGTCCTGAGTAGACGGCACTGCAGACGTCCTCGGTGAAATCCTCTCTGTTGGAGCAGGTACGCAGTAGACCCAGCCTCAGGGTCAACACTGCAACTGGATTGGCCTGAGTTGATTCTCCTACCCTGACATCTGAGCCCTGTGATTGGTTCAACCACAGACACGAGACACCATGACCTAATTCTGGCTGATGAAAGACACACTTCCAACGTGTCTTCAGCTGTTGGGAGAGAGAAAGCCCCATACTCTCCCTCCCTGCCCTGGATAAGAACCTAAATGGGTAAGAGCTCTGCAGACGCTGAGGGCGTCTTCACCTTGAGAATGGCCTTGGAGGAATAACGGAGAGGGGAGCAAAGCCAAGAGAGAGTCAGGGCCCTTGGTGTCATCTACTGCCAGCAACAAGCCGTTCCTCGTGAGGTGTACAGCCCTGGGCCTTTGAGACTCCCAAGCCAATACCTTCCTTTCTGCTCCCTTGGAATGGAGTTTTCTGCCATTTGCAAAGCCGTAACTGGTCAAAACTCCCCCTGTGAACCTTTACCTAGCATGGGTCCACAGGGGATTAAGACTAAACCAACATACTGGTAAATTCTCCAGGGTACTAGCCTCCTAGTATATTGAAAGAAAAAAAATTTTTTTAATTACAAGCTATCTGCCGCCTTTTCTGCTTTACTTTCCTTGGCTTTTGGTATCACCAGAGGAAAGACGTGCTGTATGAGCACGAGCAGGCAGAACAGAATAATCCACCTGCCCAAGCCTACGTCCTCATCAGAGGCGATGTCAGTGACCGTGTGGAGCACCTGCTGGATACACTAGGCACTACCGTCTCCGACTTAACACAGCCACTCTACATAGACATATTGTTATCCCCATTTTCCAGAGAGGGCAATTTGCGTCTCCAGGAGTTAGTTCATTTTCCCCAAGTCACAAAGCAAAGAAGTAATTAGCGTAGGATTCCACCCCTGAAGTATGTGACTTCAAGGACCCTCACCCTCCAAAGGGTCATGGGAAGTAACAAAAAAGTATATGACAATGTTCAGCTCAGCCCTGGGCATGTAGAAAATAGTCAATGGCAGCTATTACGGCTGTCGCTGCCGAAGCCCGGTGACACGGGTTTGGCTGTCCTCAGACACAAACGCAGTTCTAGGCTGTCTGGCTGAGCAAACAGATGGTGCTGATGGAGCCTGCCTTGCCCGGTGAGCCCACTGGCTCATTCTCATTTTAATGGGCTGCTCTTTCAACTCCAGAGGCCCAGAAGTGAAATCAACTGGACAAATTTGTAGATGGGGTGTGCTCCCAGTGGCCGAGCAGGGACAGTAATACTGGCCCAGGGAGCACACTAACCCGGGCAGCCTTCCGGGCAGCACAGCCTGGGGCAGGGTAAGTGAACTCAGCTAAGCACAGGTGCCTGAGCCAACTGGGTTGTGGCAGATCAGGAAGCAGAAATGTTCTCTCCAAAACCGGGCCATGAGATCCCATGTCAGACCCATTCTGAGAGCCCCCCAGTGGTTCAGCGATACCATCCGCTTTCCCGGTTAGGCATCATTATAAAGCGGTTTCCTGAGGTTGTATCCCCAGCTGTGGTTTAAAGAGATTAGCAACAGAACACGCCTCTTAACCATGACTAGAAATTTAACATGAAACGGCTTATTCTCTCCTGGAATCTAACAAGAAGCTAGAAATCATACATAGACAAAATTTAAAACTAGCTGCTTTAAAAATGTGATGTTATTTAGTGCACGTGTATTTGAGGATTAAGTATAAAGCGCGACTCTTAATGATTGTGCGTCCTTCACCCTTCCACGCTGAGTGAGCCCAAATCCAGAAAAGGAAAAAGGAAAACCCACAACAAGGAAAAATGGGCGGCTTTATTACAGCAGCCTGGTTTTCAGGGAATTCTTGTATAAACAAAATTAAAAAATTCGCAACAAAAGAAAAGGTAAATCGGTCCTCTCAAAGGCGTACTGTACTGCCCTCGAAAAGCCTCTGGTGGACTTGGATTTCGGAACCACTGGACGGTTTCCAGCACAGTGGCCCCCAGGCAGTCTTTGTCTTCTAGAGAGGGATGTTTACAACCAGGACGAGCCGCCTAGCACTTCCGTCCTAGCATGAAATTCCTCTCTGTGATTAAAGCTCGGCCTTTACCAGCATGGGTTTGCCACTCACTTAATTTAATTAGAGAAAGTGGACAGCAGAGGAAGGAGAAAATTCTAGTCCATAACAAAGGCTCCTGTCCCCATCTCGCCGGAAACCCTTTCACTTGCTCTTGCTTCTCACGTGTTAAAGACAAACGGAATGAGAGAGTGAAGTAGAGCCCTCCCCCAAATGCCGGCTGTGGTTTGCTTCTTCCTTAAAACCCACCAGTGGCCTCCCGTCATGTGTGGAAATGAAGAACAACTTCCCCACGGGCTACCAGCGCCTCATGATGGGGCCCCTGCATAGATCTCCAGAAAGGGCTCCGAACGCTCCCTCGCCACCGCCCACCCTTCCCCGTACCTTGCACTCCTCGGCACCCTGTGTGTGTCACGCTTCCCTGTAACTCCAGACTTTTGCCTGAGCCATTCCCTCTGTCTAGAGCAGTCATCTCCAAAGGAGAGTGTAGTGAAGAAGAAAAAAATATTAAAACATTCATGAATGTATGTCTGTGTGCGTGGAATAAATAAGAAAACTCAACTAAAACGTAATACTCATGGATGGATAGTGGAGCTCATATATAATAAATAAACAAAAAGATATGGGGAGTTCTTTCCTTGTATTGAGCAAATGGTGTAATCAAAAAGATTTGAAGACGATGAGTCTAAACCGCCCTCTGCCTTGGACAGCCCCATCTCGATCCATCTCTGCTTTGATTAGTCCTTTCGGGACCACCCTTCCTCTAAGTGTGACCTTCCTGGACCTTCCAAAGCTGGGCTAGATGTATCTCTAACGGGCTTCTGTTTCCATTTTTTAGACTTAGCATTGAATTCTCTGCATGGCAGCCAATACTAGCTCCATTGTATCACTGCCTTCCTTAAAACCCTCCAGGGCTTCTCAACACTCTCTACCATGAACTCTTTAAATTCCTACAAAATCTAGCCCCCAATATCTCTGCAGTGTCACCTTGACTATCCTTTTTGTCTTCTAGGCTGTAGCCCAATGGCCTCCCTGATCTGTTCTCAATTACCATCGAAAGCCCATTCTTTTGTCCATTCTTCTACACCAAAGGCCATCCTTCATATTTTTTCATGGCTGGGGTCTTCCTGTCATAATATCCCAACTTTTCCTGACCACTTGGACCAAAGCAGACACTTAGTCACTCAAGACCTGCCTGTCCAATATGCCAAACATCGACTTGAAATGTGTCTAGACAGAAGCAAATTATGTCACTGGGTATATAATGCTCATTGGGTTTTTGGTGACTTTGTAGAAAAGAGAATTTAAAGGGTTTCCTTAATAATTTTCATATTTACTCTGTGTTAAAATAGTAATGTTTGAAATGTAATGGAGTAAATAAAACACATTTTAAGGTTAATTTTACCTATTTCATTTTGCTTGTTTAATTTGCTTCTTGGAACTGCACATCTGGCTCGCGTGTGACTTCACATTTTGTAGGACAGCACGGCTCTAGAATGTCTGTATTTAAATTCTCTATGTATTCTTTACCTCAACCGGCTATTTTTATTTATTTCTCATCTGTTGCCCTCTCCAGCCCCCCATGACCTCCCTGAAGGCAAGAGCTTCATCTGTCCTGTCTATACCACATCATTAATGCTGTCCACACCCGACACACGGTAAGCGTTCAACAAATATTTGTGAAACAAATGAATGATGTCACAGCTATACTGTGAGCTAATGTTTACTAAGCACTAGATGCATTATCCAAAACACAATTTCTGTTCCTATTTTATAGACGTGGACAGGATAGAGAGAGAGTAAGTGTACTATAAGGGGCTAATTTTGAAGAAATCATGATTTCGACCCAGGCCGATTCTGGTTGATTGCTCTAGAACTTCACTTTCCCAGAGAAGTGATCTCACATATAATCATCCAGTAATTATCTCCCCATGAAGGCACTCAACATCAAATAAACAGGAACTCAACCATTGTTTCTCTAGTGCTGACACACAGTAGGTATTCAGAAATATTTCCTGAGTCTTCAGTAATAACCTCAATCATGTAATGATTAACAGTTGACATTTTTTTGGAAACGTCCTCCATGGCAGGCAATATCTATAAACATGTACATCTCCACTTAGATGTCTAAGGGACATCTCAAAACTCATGTGATTCTGAATTCTTAACTTTGCTCCAAAGCCAGCCCCATCTCCATTTCTGCCACAGGGCAGGTGAGGAGAATTCCAGTCCTCCAGTTGATCAAGTCAAAGTCCTCTCAGTGAGCCCTGACTTCTCTCTTTCTTTAGCCACCCCTAATCTGCCAGGAAATCCTCTTATCCTCATTTGCATAATGTACGCAGAACTGGGCTATGTCTCCACTTCCACTGCTCTCACCCCGGCCTGTGAGCATCACCACAGCTGCCCCACAGGAACCCGGCTCACACTCGTGCCTCTGCAGGCAGCTGGAGTGATACTTTGAAAAGGTAACCCGATGCGTGCCCCTCCCCAGCTCACAACCCCCACTGCCTCCCTTTCTGCCTCGGAAAACATGCAATGCCCTGCCAGTGTCCAGGGAACTCCTACCCTGCCCTCTCTCTGCTGCTCACGGGGCTGCAGGCCCATGGGCCTCCCTCTTGGTCCTCGGCCACTCCAGACACCCTCACCTCGAGGCTTTTATCTTTCATGTTGGCTGTTCCTTATCCCCCAAACATTCCTCTTCATATGTCCACATGGCTCCCCTTTCCACCTCCTTTGGGCCACTGCGTAAATGCCACTCTTTCAGTGAGGGCTCCCTGATCACCCCAATTAAAACCACAACTCACCCTCCAGGTACCCTCTTCCTCTCCCTTACCTGCTTCTCCTCCACACCACCAGATCACCTGATGTATATTTTATATTTTTGTTTTCGAGGGGTTTTCTTTGCTTTATTCTCTGTCTCCACACCTTGAATGTAAGCTCCATAGAGCAGAAATCTTAGTCTGTATTTCTCCATTCCTGTATTGCTAAACCCCTCAACTTAGTAGCCAAGAAACATTCGTGAATTACATGTATGTGAATTAACCAGGGGTCCGCTAACTTTCTCAGTAGGTATCTTAGGCTTTGTGGGCACTAAGGTCTCTGCCATAACTACTCAAATCTGCTGTGTAGGGTGAAAACAGCCCACACGACATGTGAATGGCTGCCTTTCAGTAAATCCGTTGGTAGAGAGGGGTGTATTTCGCCCATGGATCATAGTTTAGCAACCCCAGTGATTTGGACACTATCATATCTCTGTTTCACAGGGACTTTAAGTGACTTGCCCAATATCAAATGGCTGGCACATTGCAGAACCAATTTTAACCTGCGCAATCGGGTGAGGGGTGAGGTGCAAATTCAAGGATGCAAAGAATCAAGGAGACAACACAGGGAGCAGGGATGGGGAGAACACCACAGGAACAATGTGAAGTTGCAAGACCACCCCTGGCTGCTTCCATCCACCATTACTTAAGTAGGTGTCTAAGAAACTCAAAGTCATGAGGGGTTCTCAGCCCCCCACATTTCTCTGACAGGTGCTGAGATGGCCGACAACCTCTCATGGATGTAAGCCAATCTGTGTGTGTCCCTTCAAAGCCAACAAGCCTTTGGTGAGATGCAGACCAGCTTTGTCCTTGGGCTGGGGCTTCAGTGGGCTCTGTCTAGAGATGAAGAAAAACCAGTCACTTCTGCTGAGTCTGCCAAGTCACCCTGCACCTCCTCGCTGCCTTCACTCAGGAAGCAGGAGGCCGAGAGGCCGACCTCAGCTGGCATCCTCCCCACTTGCACTTCCTAAGCCTTAAACTGTGCAAGGAGCCAAAGAAATTGTATGAGGAGAGGGTATACCGTGGACTCTCATGGTGACAAAGATACTCTGTCACATCAGGCCTTCCACCTGAGTCAGAAGTTCTGTTCAGTGGGTAACAATGGTTTTAAAGCCTCTCTGTGACCTGCTCATCCTCCTTTGCAAGGAAGAGAAGGCCTCAGGCTCACCATCTTCACTGGGTCATGTGTCTACTTACAATTGAATAATATTGTTTTGTGATCTCCATGGTGGATTCCTCTTATGCCAACTTGTTTAATAAGGTGGAACTATTTCTCAGGGAGCTGCCTTCTCTACACAGATCTAAGTCAGTGTGGATGGAAGATCTGACATGGGGCACCAGGCAGCCAGGTTGCTTTTACCCTTGGGGGGTGTCAGTGCAGTGGACACCATTGCTCAAGGCATCCTCCTCCCTCAGCCTCCTGAGGAACAGGCATACCCAGCTCTTTTTTTAGTTTTAATTCTTAAATTTTAAGTCATGGTAATAACTGTAAACATTCTTAGTTAAATGGTGGTTTTTGTCATGGTGATATTAAAAGAACTGGGCTTAACCCCGAGAGTTCAAATGTAGCCTTGTTAACATAGCAAGACCCTGTCTCTCCAAAGACTAAATACAATCAGCCAGCCAGGGTGGTGTGTGCCTGTGGTCCCAGCTATTGGGGAAGGTCAGGGAGGGGGATCCCTCGGGCCCAGAAGCTTGAGGCTATGGTGAGCTATGATCACACCGTGGTACACAAACCTGGATGACAGAATAAGACCCTGTGTCTAAAAAACTAAATAAAAATAAACACTAAACAACGTGACCAGTTAAATGAGCACAAATCAAAAAAATAATATTTACCACTAATGAACTTCTCTGGTTTACTTTGATTCACCAGGAATGTGAAACCAGTCACATAAGGTAAATATTTGATAAAAAGATACTGAGTAAATGGACAAATGTGGGTAATGCATGGATCCACGGACGAGTGTAAATGCATTAGACTACAGGAATGATTAGGTTACTGGGATGTAGCTTGTTAAATCCATCTCTGTGCTTAATGTGGTTTGTGACAGTGCCACACGCACACCAGAAACAGGCAGAGACATACTTTCACTCAGTGTAGAACTTACTAAAAAGAGCACACTCTCTATTTACTACCCTCCGAGCATCGCAGTGGATGGAGATAACTTTATCAATGCAGCAGAAGTGATAAAAGGCAGAGGCAGAAAGCCAAATTTAATGCTTTCCATTGTTACCACGTACAGCAAGTAAATTGCCTTCAGAATATTAACTGCGGAACCAAAATTTGCTCAAAATCCAGAAACAGATAGAAGGTATCTTCTTCCTGCTTTGGAACAAATGAAATCAAAATGTTTGCTGAAGTCATTTTGTGGTGGTTGGCTATTAAGGCACTAAACCCAGCATCGCTGCTCACTCAAAAGCCATAGTCAATTTTTCTTTGGTTATAATAAAATTCTAAATGAGTTTAAACACTTTAACAATTTACAGAGCCCTTAAGTTATAGAAACCAGAATTCTTATTCATATACCTCATCATTTCTGTGACTATATCTCTATATGTGTATTACAACTGAACGTGCTGAAAAGATAATTAGATGGCTTTGTTCTTCACAGGGAAATCTTTATTCAGCTGAAGAGTCAAAACCCAGAAAAATATTAGCTTTTGGAAACAAACTTTTATAGAATAAGCTTGGAATGACATGGTTCTTTCTGTCCCCATTTTCTATTATTGTCTAAACAAAATAGGTTGGATATACAACTTGTTGGCATTGTGGCTCTTAAATATTTAATGTAATTTTACTACATAAAGGCAAACACTTGCAAAATGACACAGAAAATCAGAAGTGTACAAATCATCAAGATAAATTGCAATTCCAAATCAGCTGGATTTACCCCCTAAATCTGACCCAACTTCCTCTTCCCCTTTGCTCAATCTGACCACAGTCCCTCGTTGTCCCATGCCACAATAATTAAATGCAGGAGCACATGAGTCCAAATCCCATCGTTCTCTCCCCTTCTATTGCTCCCTGGGTAAACTTAATATGATATGTAAAGACTATTCAGTTCTCTAAATTATGACCATGAGAGAGCCGTTGCTGAAATCCTGCGCTATCAATGCTCTTAATGAAAATGACATTAATAATGGCCACCGAAGGAAAATACATTTCACACTCATTGTCAAGATGTCCTATACCCTTGTTGACAAAGCTACAGTAATTATGCTAAGGTGCTGAAGTAACGCTGCCCAGCTACCTCTTCTGCAAAGCAAAATATACGGTGAAAGTCACACAGGGAGACATTTGCATATGGATGAACAAGACCTGTCGCTCTCCAAGGTCCCAACAGATACATAAGAGAAAAGGTCAGTGACATTATCGGATGATGCCTTTCAGGATGACACAATAGGGTAGGTGAGGATATGCCCCTATCGCCCGGAGAACAGATTTTCAATATATTTTAGATAAAACGGGCACTGGAAAAAAGTGTCATCTCCCAACCATTGTTCCTTGTCTCTGGTCAATGAGAGTCATAATATTTGTTTTTATTGTACTACCAAAGGCACGGGTGAACACGATAAAAATAAATAAATGTACTGGCAATTACATAAACAGATAAAACATTAAAATTTTAAAAAGATAATAAGCACTCAACTCACCTTACCTCCCTTCAGCCCCACGGCTTAGAGGAAAACACAAGGACTTCCCAACAGTTACTGTCAGAAACCTTCCCCTTCCTCTCTTCTCTACTAGGCAGAAATACACACATGGACAGAGGTGTGCCGAAATGTTCCTTATTTACTGGTACTTTCTTTGTTCCTCCAACTTCCCAACAGATGAAAACAACCTCTAGAAGGCATAGCAAGTGGAATAAAGTAATGCACAAAGATTTCTAATCCACTAGTTGGTGATGGTCACTTTCCAGTAGATTATACAATCTTTTACTTTTCTGCGGCTCCATTTAAAGGATGCCCTGGACCCACACCCTCCTCAGACAAGCTCACACAAATTTCAAGGTTTGGAAATACATATTCAAATGGTAACGTGGCTGCATGTTGTCCAAGTTCAAAACTATCTAAATCGACATTTTGAATTGATGACCGTTTTAGCCTCAGTAGTGCAGGAGACGGTTTCTCCCCACTTCAGTGTGTGTCAGCTACTTTCTGATTCATGAAGAGCTTGTCATGTTCCTTCCAGGATCGTGTTTGGCTCAGGAATCCAGGCGAACAACCAGCCTAGGTCTCCATCTTCAGAATCAACATCAGTTATTTTAGTTAATTTTCAAAATAGTGCATCCCTGTGGTTCAGGAGCTGTAATTATTGACACCATTTAAATGAGGAAACCGAAATGAGGAGAGGTGAAGCCACATGTCCAAAATCGCTATAAATCAGTGGTATAGAAAAATCTGTCTGCCACCTCTCACAGAGATTTATACTCTCAGCCATCGGGGTAAAGACTTGACAGCTTTAAAATATAGTTCCTGAGGGCCAGAGTTTTGGAGAAGTCAGGAAATCCCTCTTGGCCTCAGTTTCCCCATCAGTAAACTGCAAGGATGAGGTAAGTTAATACCAAGCGCCTCTGCACTCGGAATGCCTATTTGTGCTGGTTCTTTTTTTTCTTTTCTCTGATGGTAAAACTTGAACTGATACTATTCTTTTACTATGGTACCTCTTAAAGTAAATATAATCTTCACCTGCACACGTCTCCAGATCAGAAAGTAGCAAGAAACAGGTCTTATTTTTAATCAGCCTAACACTTTTCATCCTAGTCTTTCTCCAACTAATACATCAATGCCTTTCTCAGTTTGAACATTTAGAAGATAAAGTGAGAAATCGGTATTTCTGACTTTTCATGCATAATGCCTATTTAAGATCAAGATTGAATTCCCTGCAATGTATGACCTTAATGTGCAGAAAGTTGACCCATTCTCTGAGTTAATATTGGTGCAATTAGTCTAACAAAAGGACTTTTTCGTTTTTTGAAATATTCAACTTCATCCATCTCTGAAAACTAAGCTTCAAAATTTAACACCAATAAAATGTCCAATCTCCTTCACACACTGGATCTTGCATCTGTCTCTAAACTGAATTTAACCTCAGAAATTTATTTCTGTATGAGAAAGAATGTTTTCAGTCCTATGTGTAAAACTGTCATTTTCATGAGGAGGTAGCCCAGTAGCCTTGGAAACGTACTTCTTTCTAAAGCTTTAATCAATCTGAAAACGTCCGCCAGTCAGTATAACTTCTGTTAACTCCATCTATTATACAAATGTTCTCCAGAAATTCACAGATGCCCAGTGAAAAGGACAGTTATAAGGGAAAAAATTCAAATTCTCTCTTCTTTTGGCTACTTGGTAGCCACATACCCTTTTCAAGGTTTAAGTGGCATCAAATCCACAGACAAAAGCATCTTCTGGCTACAATAAACTATACCCAGAATTCCCTTTTCATGATGTTATGAACAGGTACTCAGGAAAAAGAGCCATAATAAGGCCTTTCAAGCAAGAAAAGCTAAAGTAACATGGCTTTAAGGCACATAGGTCTTGCTTACTGTTTCTTTGGAGCTTCTTTTCACAGAGAAAGAAATGACCATTTACCCATTCCAAGTTCAATGTCATGAACTAGTGAAAGTATTTTCTTCTTTTGTTCGAGGGAAGAGACCAGTACATTTTACCAACATTACAAATGGAATAAGCCACTGACTTTCTATTTTACAAAAACAAAACCAAAGAACCATTTGGTTTTGAAAGCATTGGGTAAGACACAGGGAGGAGCCAACAAATTAAGCCAGATTCTTGCAAAAGGTCTTGAATCCCTCTTTAAAAGGCTGAGCTAAAGTCACAGATTTGCAATTATACCTCAAGTTGTTTCAGATGGAGTTTCCCAGGAAGGGGATTCTGGGAAGGAGCAGTACACCCAGGATATTTATTGGGCGGGGGTCTGGGGATCAGCACCTTGGAGGAATCAAGTCACTGGTGGTGCACCCTGGGAGCCTTCAAAGCTCTCCATGCCCTGCCAGGCACTTGGATGCTCTCAGGGTTGTCCCAAAAAGTCATTGAGGGTGGGCTCACTCCCCAAGAGAGGGATTTGACCTTTGGCAAGGAAGCTGCATGACTGTCAGTCCAATGTACCACCAGCAGCTGGAGGAATGAATGTTCCAGCTCTAAAAGAGGTGTGGATACCTGGGACACATATATCCCCCACACAGGTCCAGCCCCAACACAGTCGACCCTCCCAGAACTAAACAATGGATTCTGAAATGTCAAGCCTAATGGGAAAGGTTAAATAATTCCAGATGATGGTGAAAGAATTAGAATCTTCCTAATTGAGTTGTTGAAGAAATTGAGTAAAAGAGTATCCTGCCTTTTCCCAGAAGGTCTACTGAGCACTGAGGTATAACAACAAAGCTAACAGGTTGGAGGAAGTATTTGATTCACTCATTCATGCATTCATTCATTCATTCAGTCAGTCATACAACAGAGAGTCATTGAACTTCCACTACATGGGAAAAAGCAGGAAACAAGACAAGAACAAGCTGTGTCCTTATGAAGGTCACAGCCTGCTGAGGCCAAAACCATCAAATCAACACTCTCAGAACATGCATTTTTAAGTGTGCATCAGTGTTATGAAGAAATAATATAATAGAAGCACTGTCCAATGGAATTCTCTACAATGATGGAAATATATCACATCTGTATTATCCAATATGGTAACCACTTACAGTGATGGAAAGAAATATATCACCTCTGTATTATCCAATATGGTAACGACTTACAACGATGGAAATATGTCACATCTGTATTATCCAATGGTATCCACTTAAAGTGATGGAAATATATCAGGTCTGTATTATCCAATACAGTAACCACTTACAAGGATGGAAATATATCACGTCTGTATTATCCAATATGGTAACCACTTACAACGATGGAAATATATCACATCTGTATTATCCAATATGGTATCCACTTAAAGTGATGGAAGTATATCAGGTCTGTATTATCCAATATGGTAACCACTTACAATGATGGAAATATATCACACCTGTATTATCCAATATGGTAATCACTGATGATAATTCATGTGGATGTTGGTCACTTAAAATGTGACCAAGACATTGAGTTTTTTTAATTTTATTTAATTTCAATTAATTTAAACCGCAAGTGTAACATGTAACAAGTGGCTACCCCCATCATTTAGATGGGAGCTGGGGCCAGTAAAAGCATCTCCAAATTAATGACTTCCAGGCTGGGCTTTTCAGGATAAGAAGAAATGAGAGAAACTAAGAATAAAGGGAAGAACTTTATAGTCAATGAAAATACCACACCTAAGGGCAGAGACAGAGGAGGATGTAAAGTAGGAATGTTTGGCTTCTACAGTGATTTTGAAGAGCACTGTGTGACACACAGTGAGGTCAGCACTGTCTTGACTATACTGCAGAGATATTTACCTGTGAGGTGAAGGTGATGGAGAGTTTTAAGTAAAGGTCAGATAGGATTACGTTTAACTGTTTAGGTGGTCAATTTGCCATTGAAGAACAGAGTTAGGGAGTGGGGGATTGAGCCAAGGAACAGGGCACATCCTTTAAAAGTTGGACACACACACACAGAGCTCAACACACTCTAGATTAGGATAAGCAGAAATGTTTACTTAACACCACTCTTGGTCTGTGTGTATCCAGTGTGATCTCTTTGAGGAAATTTGGTTCCATACATCAGAATCACAAATAGCTTTGTGATTATGAAGTCCTAGCTTTCTTCTTAGGACTTTTTTCAGAAATATGGTATCATGAATTCATAAGCGTATGCTCAGTGATGTCACTGCTTCATTGTTAAAATAGCAAAAACTGGAAATTACCTAACAATGTCCCTTATGAGTATACTAACTCAAGAAAGTGTGTTATAAACAAATAGGGAATATTGGGAATTCACAAAAGTTTTTGAAGAGTGCTCCAACTTAAGTTAAAAGCATGTAATAGTATTATATGAGCCCACACACATATGTATGCATGAAACAAATTATATGTATGCATAAATACATGCTTTTTTTTTTTTTTTTTTTTTTTGCAGCTTTTGGCCGGGGCTAGGTTTGAACCCCACCACCTCCAGCATATGGGGCCAGCGCCCTACTCCTTGGAGCCACAGGTGCCACCCTGCTTTTTTTTTTTTTTTTTTTTGAGACAGAGTCTTACTATGTTGCCCTCAGTAGAGTGTCATGGCGTCACAGCTCAGAGCAACCTCCAGCTCTTGGGCTTAAGAGATTCTCTTGCCTCAACCTCCCAGGTAGCTGGGACTACAGGCACCTGCCACAACGCCTGGTTATTGTTCTCATTATTGTTTAGCAGGCCTGGGCCAGTTCAAACCTACCGGCCCCACCCAGTGCATGAGGCCAGTGCCCTAACCACTGAGTACAGGCGCCAAGCCAATACATGCATTTTTTTTTTACATAAATTTCAAATATAAACAAATATGCAAGAATCTTCTTTATCTTTGGTAAATGAGACAAGTCTGGGTGGGAAGGAAATTTCCTCTTCATTCTGTTGTTGTTGGCATTGTTTTATTTATCTACCAGGGACGTATAATATGAAATACGAGCTCATGAAAAATAATTTCTATCTGTAGGTATCATCTGTGACATCCTTTGCTGCAGACAGAGTGGGTCTGTTTTATTTCTTTTATTCTTCCCAAAATTCCTTCCTTCTTTCTCTCTCTCTCTTTCTTGCTTGGTTTCTTTCATTCTTTGCCAGAAATTAAACTCGGCATTTTCTAAGATAAGATCACTTCACGAATCCAAGTAAATAAATTACAAAGGTCCTCAGTTCTTGTTTGTGGTCTATTAGTCCTAGCAATTCTGGAGAAAAATGCCAAGTTTTCTCTGTTATTTCACTAAGAACGCTAATGGTGAGGCTCCGGGAGACCAACTCAGGGTAAATAGAATGTTCTGTGCACTTGGGATGCTGTTCACATCCACAGCCACACTTCCAGCACAGAGGCGGACAGGTGGGAAGGACAGAGGGCAGGCGTCCCTGTGTCCCTCTTGCTGCAACGGAAGCTGAAGTGTGAAGTTCAGTGACATGTTCTGGCCACAGCAGATGGCCCGCAGCAGGACAGGGTGAAAATCAGGCCCGGCTCATTCTAGCCAGGATTCTCTCTTCCGTGGGTTCAGCCTGTCCTGAGGGCTGCAGTTGGGATACTTCAGAAGACTTCTAGACAAACAAACATCACACAGTAGAATTCCACAAAATTCTTGTAACCTCTTGAGACTTGTGAATGCATGGATGCATTCTGTGTTAAGGTTACTTGCACAATGTTTAGAAAATTAATTTTTAAAAATTCTATGTCTAGACAAATTGGGTCCTAGAAGGATGCGAGAAGGCAGCTCTACATGTAGTGGTCAAGGCAAGTAGTTCTGAGACAGGAATCTGGACACCAACAGCAGGCTGGCCAGGAGTAAACCAGAGGTGAGAACGGCCAGTTAAAGGTGAAGATGTGATACTCACCAAGGAAGTGCTCTCCAGGGACAGCCCTCCACCCCCTGGGGAACGTCCCCCTGTTCCTATCAAACGTTACTCACGCTACAATTCACATCTGAATTAACAGACATGGAAGAGTAGGTTAGTTTCACATAACTTCTAGATTCAAAGCCACTGTTAGTGGAATATAATTCAGGCTCAAAAAGTGACTTTTTCTCAGATTAGAACCTGAAAACTGAGGACATTGTTGGTCTGAAGAGTGGACGTTGTTTCAAAGAAGTATGATTTCTTAAAGGTTTTGAAAACAAATTCTCTTTCTCAAATTAGTGCATTTGTTAAAATTAGAAAATTCATATTAAAAACTTAACTGCTCTCCTCAACCTTGAGACACATGAAGTGAGAGCTGCAAACTCGATGCTAGCATTTTAATTCGGTTTGAGTTAGCTCATTCATAAGACAGGCAAGTTTTTCTTTGTATTAACCACTCAAATAGTCATTGCATGTCTGAATGAAGGGAAGAAAAAATAGGAGTTTGAGAAAATGTCATATCAGGTTGTACATTTTGGTATGGTGACAGGTGACATATACATGGTGACATCCAAGGGATTTTTTTTTTTTTTTTAAGGGAATAATACTGGGTATCTGGGAGATTTTTTCACAGATCCCAATGTTAAGGTACTTGTATAAAATAAAGCCAAGTGGCAGCTGTAAGTGAAGAAATTGCAGAAAACCTACTTTTAAAAACTTAAGTGCAGTAAACCTGAATCTCCAAAGATGGAGATTCCACCACCCACCTCCACGGCGGTAACACCATCACTAGAAGTCAATCATCTAAGTTCTTTACTTCCTAAAATAAATACGCTTATTTAATGTGGAAGCACATTCTTATCTTTAAATGGAAAATCAGTATCCCTTGAAAGCAAATGCAAAATTTTTTACAATATAAAGTTAATTAATACAATTAAATACGATACTGTTACCCTAAAAATAACACAGCTAAGATTCTCTCTCTACTAAAAGCCAAAGTCGTCATGAACCCTTTAAAGTATATTGAATAGTAAGTAACATTCTTTTCTCATTTCATGATTCAGCACTGTTGACTGCCCTCAAATTATCTCTCCAGACATATAATTCTCACATTTGGGCAAGGCTGCCAGAATTAATAGGCAAAAACATTCTGGGCAACCTTTTAATCAAAGGTCCATCATTTTTGGCTAATATATTCAACTCTCTATTTTCTAAGATAGGATCTCATTAGTAGTTCCTAAATAAATCCAGTAGTATAAAAATAAATCATTGAGGTCAACAGCAAGAGGAAGGTAGAATGCTATATGTTTTTAATTAGCAAAGACATGATTCTTCTGCTGTGCTATGGGTGAATTAATTTCTAGCAGTGCCCAGTGCTCCAGACAATAAACCACAAATATCATTTCAACCTGTTACCCATAAAAAATTAAACCCAGTCCTGTGACTCACTGAGTTCTACTCTGAGTCAGGGACAGAATTAACTTATCTTTTGTGAGAAGTATATTATTATCCTCATTTTTTTTTATGAAGAAGCAAAACAATAAGAAGTTTTAGTTTTCCCCAAGGCTATAGAACTGATATGTTCTCAAACTGAGATCCAAACTAAAATAGGAGTCTCAAACTTACTCTAGTTATACCCTATACAAACTAACGTATCCATTCAATTATACATAGAGAGAGACAATGAAATGGTTATCCCAGCAAGATTTCTAATAGTTATCAGTAAAATCATTCTAAAATTTATATGGAAAGGCAAAAGAAATAGAATAGCTAAAACAATTTTAAAAAGAAGAATGAAGGAGTCAGTCTACCCTATTTCAAGACTCACTGTATAGTTATAAATATAGACTAGTATATAGACACATCATTGTATATAAATAAACATAATAAACATAAATAAGGCAGATAGAATAACAGACAAGAATAGAGGACCCAGGAATAGACACCCATATAGGCAAAATACCTATATGCCTCTGGCCAAAAAATCCGTTTGAGAGAGAGTAGTGAAAAGACTTTGTGCAGGCATACTTGTGAGAAACTGAGGCAGAATCCCATGTGGCCAGGTTGGTTGTGGGCCTAATATGACCAAGGCTTTGGCTGGAATATCATTTCCAGACTGCGTTAAGGAATTAAGGTTGACTTTATAAGGCCAATGAAAAAGCCATTTGGAAAACTGGCCAGATACCCATCAGTAACCTTTCCTGATCTGTGGTAAGTGACAAAGGTCGCCTGCTGACAGGTCCGTGAATGGTAATGTCATACAGGTATCTAATGGCACAGATAAAACCTGAGCTCATGAAAGGCTTTTGAGAAGTCCAGCCTAAGAATTCCTTATAAAAGGCTCCAGCAAAAACCCCCCTGACTTAAGGCCTACATGGGAGCAGAGGTTTGCACACAAACTCCTGTATGCCCAAGAAGTTTCACTATGCTTTGCTTAAAGATTTGAAGTAACTGCCTCCAAGTAGCATGGTCAGTACAAGGGACGTTCAAATCATCTCTTTCCCCTGTAGCCTCAGGCTTCATCAGATAAGAACAAAGAAAGTAATGATTGACAACATGTTCTTCATTAAGTTATGTTAAACCGGGTAATGTTGAAAGGGTTATGCTTAAAGGTGTATGTGGGGTGGATTATCAGATTACCAGGGAGGAGCTACTTACAGGGCAGGTGGTCATAAGATGTTTAAATGGATTAATGAGGTCATTGCTGTATAGTGCACATGCATAAGATTGCTTATATAAACCAACAGCAAACAAAGAAAGCTCGCCATTTTGCCTGAGAGAGCAGATGGTCACCTTTATTTAAAACACAATCTCAATAAGCATGCTTATTCTTCGCGACATCACTTTTCCATGAGACCCTTATGGCAACACACCCACAAAAGTGCTCAGTGGAGAAAAGACAGTCTGTTCAACAAGTGGTGCTGGAGTAACCGAACATCTACAGGCAAAATCACAGTCATAATAACTTTAACCTAAAATGCACACTTTATATATAAAAAATTAACTCAAAATGAATGGTGCCCTTAAATGTAAAATACAAACTATAAACCTTTGAGAAGAAAGGTTTTTAAACATCTTCAAGATACTGGGCTGAAGAAAGAATACCAAAAGCATAATTCACTAATGGAAAAAAGTAGGAAATTAGACTGTATCAAAAATTTTTCAACTGATTTAGGAAATACCCTATTACAATTCCTCTACTCGGTAGATATCCAGAAGACCAAAAATCACTTTATAACAAAGATATTTGTACCAGAATGTTTATTGCAGCCCAAATCATAATTGCTAAGTCACGAAAGAAGCCCAAGTGCCCATCGACCCATAAATGGATCAATAAATTTGTGGTATATGTACACCATTATGCAGCCTGAAAGAAAGATGGAGACTTTACCTCTTACATGTTTACATGGATGGAGCTGGAACATATTCTTAGCAAAGTATCCCAGGAAGAAAAAGTATCCAATGTACTCAGTCTTAACTATGAAACCAATATACCTTTCTTATGAAAACTAAAACACAATGATAGCCCAAGATCATGGGGTGTGGGAGGGGAGGGGAGGGGGGAGGATGGGTGGAGGAAGGGTAATTGGTGGGACCACACCTACGGTGCATCTTATAAGGGTACATGTGAAATTTGGTGTAGAATATAAATGTCTTAACACAATAAGAAAATGCCATGAAGGCTTTGTTAACCAGTTTGATGAAAACATATCAAATTGTATATAAAATCAGCACATTGTACCCCATGATTGCATTAATGTACACAGCTATGATTTAATATAAAAAATTGTAACAATAGAAAACAGATTAGTGGTGGTCAGGGATTTAGGACTATGAGAATGAGAACAGGATGGGGCAATCAATTATTTAAGAACAGGAAGAAGGATCCTCGTCCTGGGGGAATATTCTGTATCTTGACGGTATCAGTGTCAGCATCCTGGTTTTCAAGTTGTCAGATAGATTTGGAAAATGTTACTACTGAAGAAAACTGGCCCAAGGGCATGGGACATCTCTCTGTGTTATTTCTTACAACTGCATGTGAACCTCAAAGTACCTAAAAATGAAAATTTTAATTTTTAAAAATGAGACAGTGGTTCTTAACCTTTTGCAAAGTATAAAGGATGGGAAATGGGCAGGCCTCAGGCAGAGAGGTTGGGGCCCCTATTAGAATCTCATACAAGCTACAAGGGAGCAGCTGAGAAGTCACCTGAATCCTACCCTAGTAACGTGGCTAACAACTCCACTTGAGTACACAATACACACAGCTAACATTTATGTTCCCTGGGATCTGGGGCATAATCAGAGGCTGAGAGTACTAATAAAATAGGGACACCCCTCTCCAACTTCTCTGCAAAAATCAGCTTCCAAACACCAAAAATGTAGCCATTTGTATTCTGGAAATGTTCATTTCAACATTCATATATACCTCATGGCATTTCTGTGTTCACAATTTTACTTTGAATTTCACAAAACAGAGGTTTCAGGAAGGAGGCAACATAATCTCATCCTACCTGAGAATCTCCAAAGGTCTTGTTTCTAACCCACTAATGTCAAATTCCTATAATAAGAGGAAAATCAAATTTGCCTTTCTTCTTTATACACACACACACACACGCACAGAGGAACTGGGAGATATTTACAGGTATCTTTTCATTTCAATATTTGACCTGATACTCAGAATAGTTCACCCTTAATTATAGTTAACAATAAAAGTCCAAAATTAGACTGTTGATTACTTGAGGACGGTGATTTTATCTGCTTCATTTAAGAGGGTATCACTCAGCTTAACACTAGTAGACCTTCAAAGAATGCATGATGAACAATAAAATAAATAGAAGAAAATATATTCCAAATGAAAACTACATTCTTAAAATACCAAAGGTAACAATTCTCTATAAACTTATAAAGTTGTTTTTAAAAAATGAACATCTAGTCTTCTATAAGATATTTATAAAAATAAACTGATAGGCTGGGTGTAATGACTCCCACCTATAATCCCAGCACTCTGGGAGGCCAACGTAGGAGGACCCCTTGAGCACAGGAGTTAAAGACCAGCCTGAGGAAGAGTGAGATCCCATCTCTACTAAAAATAGAAAAACTAGCCAGGCATTGTGGTGAGTACCTGTAGTCCCAGACATTTGGGAAGATGAGACCAAAGGATTGCTTGAGCCCAAAAGTTTAAGGTTGCTGCTATGAGCTGAGATGATGCCATGGCACTCAATCCAGGGAGACAGGGTGAGACTCTGTCTCAAAAAATAAATAAATAAAATAAGCAAATAGATAAAATAAACTGGCAGATGTGGGGAAAACCATCCTATTACTAATCTGCTGGATATTTACAGGCGGGGTCACTAAATTGGCCATTCTTTGCTTTAAGCAACTTGGAGGATGATGATCTAAAGTCTGACTTGATGCAAAATTAATGGTACCATGCACATGACAATCAGATGACGATGACTGAAGTGCCAGTTCCAAAGCAGTGACCCTAATTCCAAGGGAGCAGAAATGCCACGTCATCTTGACTGATGCATGTATATATCCAAGTCTGGCCATAAATTTCATGACTTAATGCCTCTTTTTCTTGAAGGGAAAAAAAACAGTACTTTGTGCATCTTCCTGAAATGGTTGCGTGTGTTTGTATAGGCATGTGAGTCTGCACGTGTACACGATCCATAATGATAGTGTGCGAAACATCTATGTCTATGATTTTAACATTATAATTATGACTCTGCCGTGATGCCATAAAATGCATAGATTCTAAATCTCAAAATCCCCAATGAAACATCAAAGCCTTTCTGGCATCCAGTTCAGGGTGAAATTGGACAATGCAGGATTAGAAAATATTTTGTTCTCTCAAATCTGGCCACTAACTGCCTAATGTTTAAGCCTGTTCTCTTCTATCCAAAGTCCCCCAAATTAACAGGAATCCCTCCTAGTTCAGTGAGCTCACTCAAAATGAAGTTACAGGGAGATGTATTTCTCATTATTCAGGCTCTTTGTGCAAAGATCACGAAAAGTCTTAAGGAAGCAAACATCCTTTCCATACTTAGCATCAGTGTCAAGAAATATTTATGCTTGTACATTATTTCTTGGTTATTAAGTGTGTTTTTCTAACCAAAAAGCAAGTTCTTTGAGGGTAATAGCCACTGCAGTAGAAGTAGTGAAAATAACACCCAATGAAGTGTCCCCGTCCCCTCCCTGCACTAGCAGGAGGGCAGTCGGAGATGTTAATTGGGTTTCTACCATGTTAAACATCGTGCTAAGCACTTTACAATGATCCATCTATTAGAAGATTATTAAAAGTGTCCACATTTTCACAGAAGACTGAGGCTGGTGATATTAAGTAACTCACCAGACATTATACAAGCAGACACTGAGTTGGGATTTTAATGTGGTCTCATATAAAGCCTAGTCTCTTAGACCACTACACACTGATGGAATTCTTCCTTCCTTCCTTCTTTCCTTCCTTCCATTCCTTCATTCAACAAGTCTTCCTCAAGTGCCCAGTCTGTGCCAGGCACTGTTCTAGGCACTGGGACACAGCTAGGATTAAAGGAGAGAGACCCCAGCCCTCATGGAGCCTCACTTGCCCTTTGGGGTACAAGAACAATAAGCAAATAGGTAAATATCCAGGCCAATACGTGTGTGTGTGTGGGGGGGGGTGATATGTCTAAGGAGAAAAACAAGGATAGAGGGAAGGGGGGAGAGAAATATAATAGGGTGTTCTGAAGGGCTTCCCTGAAAGAGTGGCATTTAAGGAGAGGCTGAAGGGGTGGGCAAGTGGGCCCAGAAGAGAGAGCTGGGAAAGAGCATTCCAAGCAGAGAAGGAGCAGAAAGACGAAAGGTTCTGAGTCAGAGCCCTGGTGGCCTTTGTACGGCTTCACTCTGCAGTACATGTAAAGCCATTGATGGTTTCAACAACCAGGCGACATGACTTGCCTTACGTTTCCAGAGAAACTTGTCGGCTGCCATGTTGAGATTGGATGGAGGGGAGCCAGGGGACAGGCAAGGGGATAAAGGAACAAGTTACCCCAGCATTCCAGGAAAGAGAAGAGACGAGTGGGGCTTGGGACGGGGTGGTAGCAGTGAATGGGGTGAAAGGTCATTGGATTTTAGGCAGGGGATGTCTAGGATGGAGTCAACAAGATCTCCTGACACAGTCATTGTGGGGTGACAGATGAATGGAGAAGAGAGAAACAGCCTCCAACTTTGCTTGTTTGCTGTCTTGCTTCATGGATTTTTATCTGGGCAGCCAACACTTTGGGACCTCTGGTGAGTGAGTTGGAGAAGACTCCAGGAGAAGCAAGTGTGGGTGACACAGTCAGAGGTTTGGACACAGTAAGTCTGAGTTATCTGTTAGATGTGCAAGTGGAGATGTGGGGCAGGAAGGAGAAGGTGTCAGACCAGCACTCAGAGACAAGGCCTGAACCACTACCTGGTTGGTAGATGAAAGCATAGAAATGTTAACAGCAAGTAACTGAGGGATTGGGTGTAGATGAAGAAAATGGGTCTGAGCTTAAGCTCTGAAGCTTGCATTATGAACACACTCTGGCAATTATTGACTGGAAAATTCTCTCCTTTGCAAGGGAAAAAACTAAATAAGAAGCATCATATGATGCTACTAAAGTCACACCCTCTGCACGTTAATGATATGAAAATGGCCTCATTTGCCACTGGCCTAAGAAGAAATGCTTAGTGCAGTTTGTGGACTAGTCAGATAATTACAGACAGTTGCTCCCCTCCTACCCCAGGCCCCTAAATAATAACAGTAACCCTTCTGAACAAATACCGGAGCTCAGCTTGCGACCTCCAAGAACCAATGGCGATTAAGCTGAAGAATGTAGATTTGAAGACGCTGAGAGTTTGAGTTAAATGATTTGAATTTCATTAAGCTTTATGATTTTTTTTTTTTTTTTGAGACGGAGCCTCAAGCTATCCCTGGGTAGAGTGCCATGGCATCACAGCTCACAGCAACCTCCAACTCCTGGGCTCAAGCGAGTCTCCTGCCTCTGCCTCCCAAGTAGCTGGGACCACAGGCGCCCACCACAACGCCCGGCCAAGCTTTATGATGTTTAAGGAAAAGGATATGGCTATACATATTTGATTGCTTAATTACTTAAACTGTTGGGGGGGGTTAGGATTTCAACTGAAGATGGCCTCTTATCTGTGACCCATTTGAATGGGGATGTTCTTGGAATGTTTCCTGTCCCAGTTCCAGCTACTTGGGAGACCCCCAACTTTAAAAACACAAAAAAGAATGTTTCCTGTCCCATTAAAAACATATGGATTTTTATATATATATGGGTAATATATATTACGTAATATATGCATTGCATATTATATGCATGTATTTTTATATGTGTATATACAAACACATATATATGATTTATAAAAGCTCCATCTGATGAAAAGATCTACAGCTATATAAGTATTCATGCCTTGGGATACTTCCAGATGGAAAGAAAAGTGACTTGATAATCCCATATCCTTCCACTAGTCCTAACTCATCATCGATTATACTAAAGAAAATAATAAAATCCGAAACAATGCTCTATCCTTTCATTGCATTTTCGCAAGTATCTCATGGAACCCTTCCACGAAGATCATCAATAGTGTCCAGACTATTACAGTCATACAGACTAGATAAAAAGAGGCCAAGGAAGGTCAAGGGTCCTAGGGCTCCCAAGTCAGAGAAGTGGAATTCATTCCCTTCTCTCTTTCCAAATCCGAGGGAGCATTCCTTGGCACAACAGCTGCTGACCATGAGATGCTGTTTTTGTATTTAATTATAAAGCCCCCCAAACATGGTTACTTTCCACAGACATTTGTCTGGATTCCATTAATAAAACCCCCCTCGGGCCAGTTCCTAAAGAGGACTGGGACTTGAAGGTCTGACATTCACGGTATAGCTGGATGCATATTTCACATGCACTTGCTGGGGGCTAAGTCTGTGCCAGACGCAGTGCCCCTCCTCTCTGAGACTCGCCCATGGTCTTAGAATATACATGGTGCGCGCTGTTCCAGGCTATATGCAGCCCAGACTAATACCACTGGCATTCCTTACTTTGGACAGAGGGCCCATGTGCCATTTTCCCGAAGCATCTTTCCCCCTGACTTTCAGTTCTCATTAGAACTTGAGTTTACGCTGTGTTCTGAAAACTGCGTGATCCGCCTTGTGTGTAAATTATATCACGAAAACGTTTTTTAAAAATTAACTTATTACAAATAAGACAAGTTTATTTGACTGTATTTTTGACCTTTCTTTCTGTGAGCAGTAACCATAACTCAGTGGATATTCTGAAATCTATTTGAGTGCTAAGACAGATGAAATGAATCCCTCTCCAGAAAGTATACCGCTTACTGGCACCAAAAATATTATAAAATATATTTTAAAATGCACACTAGACTATATTTCTGACCTATATGCTTTAAATATCTGTCCTTAAATGCTGGCACACACATAGGACTATATTATGTTGAGTTTAATAATATAGAAAAGATAATCTCAATTACCACAAACCAGGAAGTGGTGGTAACCCATCTTTCAAATAAATTACCATGTGTCACGATCTGGCATAAACTCTGATCCTTATGAATAATTCATATCTTGTGCATTAATAATGCATGTTCTTCCTACTGGAATGCTCTCTAACACAGAACGGATGCCTCTTACCAATTTCCTCAATTGGCATGCTGGAGTAAATCCAGATTAGAATGGCGTTTTTCATCTTCCCTTTAAAACTGCAATACTTGGCCAGCCTATAAGCTGATCAGAAATATGAAGTTCCTATTTTTTTTTTTTTACAGTTTTCATGGGCATTACTCTGTGAAGTTCCCCAACAATGGTTGTTCCTGCTAATGAACACATTTGCAAAGTTGAAAAGAAAACCAAGGGAACTTTGGCAGGGCTGATGGAGACGGTTAGTGCTGTTACCTTGCTCTCTAAATACATGTTTATATATTCACAATATCACAGGACATAACTGCTAATACCTGGTAACCAGCAGGAAAAAAACAGAAAGAAGGATGGAGGGAGGGAGGAAGGGAGTGAGGGATGGAGGAGAGAGAAAGATAGAAAAAGTGGGAGAGGGAGAGAAAGAAAGAGAGAAGGAAAGAAAAAGAAGGAATGAGGGAGGGAGGGAAAGATAGAGAAAGAAAGAGAGAAGTGAAGGAGGAAGGAAGGAAAAAGAAGGAAGGAAGGAAGGAAGGAAGGAAGGAAGGAAGGAAGGGAAGGGAAGGGAAAGAGAATCAGGCAAAGGTTTTATAATAATTACAGATGCTCCTGCCAACCAGGGTTCCCTCCCCCACCCCCGGCTCAGTGTACTACTGTGAAATGCCTTTTCAATTTTCAGTAAAAATATCTGCCACACAAAAACAGTCCAAAAACCAATTAAGAGAAAGATACCAAACGTCATATACACTCACTTGTCTGTCCCTCGCCCTCCACGGGGCCCTTCTGCATCATCATTTCAGGCGATACGGAAGCAGACTTTCCTCTCCTGCCCCCCATTTCACCCCCATCTCTGGCCAAAAGGCACAGGAATAACTAAAAACGCAACAAAACTTGACACAAGGCAGAGAGAAATGAGGTACCTAGTTTGCAATCAAAAAAAAAAAAAAAAAAAACAACTCATCACAGCATCTGCTAAGCTTCCCTCAAGAATTCCTTCAGCACCCCTCCAACCCACAGACAGAGAGTGGTTTCTCTCTTCCAGGCCCCCTAGTTTAGAGCCGACAGAGACGGGGGCAATCAGAGAGAGTTTCAGAATCTGTCCCCAAGTACCCTCAGATTCATTCACTAATTCTTCCCGCAGATATTTAGCGAGCACTTTCTCTACGCCGGGTATCACGTTCATCCACACTAAATAATCTTCCAGTGGGTCCCCAATGTGTATTCTGGCAACAGAAATCCATCACCTGCGTTCAGGTTGAGACAAAATTCAGCTTCAGGCATCTCCCGTGCGCCGGCCACCGGCACAGGTCAGCCCACACCGCCTTTGCAGCACCTGGACAGAGGGGGTCACTGTCCAGGATCACCAGTCGGGAGAGACCTTTCTGCTGGGTTCAAATCTCTCCCTGGGGTCCGAGGGTCACTGACCTCGTTCACACCAAGAACGTGTGTCCGGCTCCTCACCCAGCCCATCCGTCCCCCGGAAAAGTTAAGTTGGCGGCGAGTGGAAAGAGAGGGGCAGCGGGGCCGTCCTGCCGGCTCCGCGCCCGCCCAGCTTCTCGGCTCCGACTCCCATGGCTACCGAGAAATATTTATTTCGAGGAGATGGGCTCCAGCGGCTACCGCAGCCCAACAGCGGCCACCACCAGAAAGCCAAGTCATCCGCGAGATAAAGATAGATCCATTACATACCTAGACGCTGGCCTTCCAGTGGCCGCCGCGGGAGGTGTGGGTTTGGGAGGAGAAGCCACCGCGCGCCTGGCCAGCGCAGCCGGGAACCTCCTTCCCCTCTCCAGGGATGCCGGCTCAAGATAAAGACAATCGCGCTGGCAAACGGGGAAAGGAAGGATCGATACTTACCCCGAGGCGTCTGCTCCGGATCCTCACGTAGCCTTGCTTCACTATGTCATTAAAATTGGAAGCCATCCCAGGCAGCCGGTAGCCCCCCTTGCCCAAGCGCGCGCACCCTAAGTGGCTTTGGGGAGGGTCGAGGGCGGGCAGGGTCAAGAGAAGGAGTCGTGGGGGGAAAGTTGGAGAGGTGACGCTGCTTCGGGTGACGCTGCTTGGTTGCCGCTCGGCGAGGCTTCAGAAGGCGCGCATCACTTTCTCCGTCCCCCAGACCCCGAAAGTGGGCGGCCGGCTCGCAGCCACTTTGGGGGAGCGCGGAGAGCGCGGAGCCGGGAGGCGAGGCTGGAGCGCCGGTGTCAGCTGACTCCGCTGTGGGCCCGCCAGGAGGAGGAGCAGCGCCTGCCAAGGGATCCAGCCCTCCCTCTTCCCGGGGCCGAGGAGGAGGAGGAGGAGGAAGGAGGCACGGGTGGGGTGCTGAGAGGAGGAGCCGCGCGCGTCCCGCGCCGGGCTGTGGCCACCCGCGAGCAGCCGCACTCGACCACGCTGGCACCTCCCGGCCTGGTCTCCCGCCCAGCTTTCCGACCCACTTCCCCTGTGTATCCCTTACCGGCTCCCACCCCCGAGGGCCTCCACCCGCCCTCTGCCCAGATAGCGCCCTGTTTGCGCGCGCCAGGGGCTTGATTTAAGCAGGAAAGGAAATTTTACTTTTTTGCAGCCGCCGCCCACCCACTCTCTCCTTTCAACCTTGATTCTTCCCTAAGAAGGGCTTATTGTGTGTGTGTGTGTGTGTGTGTGTGTGTGTGTGTGTGTGTGTGTGTATGAGAGAGAGAGGAGAGAGAGATGATGACCTTGGCTTGTGAGGAGAGGGATATTGTCATGGCTCAAGCCAAGAGCTTCCTTGGGTTTCCTTGGCATTGGGCAATTAGCTTTCTGTGGTATCTTGTGTCAGATTTTCTTGTTTGAGCCTGTCTTTCCCGCCCCTGTAAGTCTCCCAGAGGCTGAGACTTGGTTTCATCGCTTTTTGTGTCCCCGAAGACCAACCCAGAATAAGGGCTCAGTAGGTCTCAGTAGTTATCAAGACGGCTACCCTGGGTGCCAGGCACTGTTCTTAGCCCTTTGCACGAATTAACTCATTTAAACTCCCCTGCGCTTCTGAAGGTAGGTGCCTCCTTAGGTAAATACCAAGCCCCTATTTAAACCTCCATAGTCCAGCAATAGAGTTCACTCTCGTAACCATTATGGCGTACTGCCTATAAAGTACGTTTAAAGGGGGATCAGATTTTACACTCACCTGCGGCTCACTGCATTCCTTTCTTCAAGCTTACTTGAGTTGATAATTGCTAGCATTGACTGAGCACCAGCCTGCTAGGCATGGTGCTAATCTTATTAAAGGAATAATGACTTAGGTACTAACCGGCACATTTTATAGACTGAAGCTCAGAAGAGTTAGGCCCCTGGGCCTTGTCACTGGTCCAACACAGTGGGCCACTATCAGAGGAGGGATCTCCGGGTGGTGTGTGTGTGCCCAACTTGGCCATTAACACCCTCCTATAGACCTCTTCCAGAGAGCAGGTGTCTCAGAGAGGAAGGCTGCTAGTGGTTGGTTTCCAAGAAAGATCTTTCTAATCCTTTGCACTGTGTTCAAAGGCCAAAAGGATATCAGAAACTTGACAATTCTTGTTCTCCAAACCAAGGCTGGGTGTTCTTTGGTCAGAGCTGCTGAGCAGATTCATTTACTGGTGGATTCTTTGACCTCACGATATCAGAAGGCTTTTCAACTGTAAGATTTTATGAATCTTCCCATTCTCTATGGAAAGATCAATTTTCAGTCCCCTGGGCTTGACAGGTGTTAAGGAAGAATGTGTCGTAGGACAGCTGAGACTAAACTGGGGCAACCAAAAAGCAAATATCCTGGCAGGGAGAAGTCTTTTTGCTATAGAGTAAACCATCTGCTCTCTCTTCATGTTGCCATTCTATGGAAAATGATATTTTAATTTTAAGTCTCTCACAAATGAAATGGTAAAATCATTTTGAGAGATCTTCTTGAAAAGTTGGGATAACAACGAAAAAAAATGCTGTCCGTGGTTGCCATGAAATAGAGGTGCTCGTGGAACGCATCAATCGTAGACCAAATCTATAGTGTCATAGAGACAAACAACAAAGAAATCAAGGCTTAAGGAGCTTGGAGAGAAGGGTCCACAATAACAAAATAATTCCTGACTAAAACTGAAGCTGAAAAATCCATCCCTTGATCGTTAACCCATAAACAATTGAACTAGATCTGAGGAAACTAGACTCAGAGGAGAAATCGTCAAATTAGATGTGAGGAAACAAGAGGGTTTTTTTTTTTTTCCTAAGTGCAAGATTGAATCCAGCATATGGTTTTATTTGTTTGGTGGAATCAAATTTAATATGCATGTAAAATATACAGGCTGTGATAGAGCATTCACAGGACAGCCTCTTGTCCAAATTGTGCAATTCACAGCCACGGCAGAAAGAGAAAAGATCAATTCACAGAGGTAAACCATGAGCGTGGTCTAGAGTTGCGCCGTGCACACTTGCACAACCACATGCTGCCCAACAGATGTACAACCACACACAATTTAGTTGCCCCAGAAATAAGTTTGACCAAAAAAAAAAATTATTTCAGCCTATGTTTTTAATTCAATTTTTAACACTTAGAACTTATTTGCAGTATACACTTCCGTGTGCTGCCATGACGTCCAGATTCCCCTCTTCCAACACTGGTAACTATTTTCAGTCTGAGCAGACGCCCCCTGCTCCCAGCCCAGGTGCACAGCCCTGTACACTGCCTTGCTTTGGACTGATTTGGACCAAATTAGTGATTGGTTCCAATGTGAGTTCATGACCTAAGCTGACCAATTAAGAGTTAATTGGGTTGCCTCTGCTGAACGCTGGGACAAAGACTCACACTCTGGCTGAAATGGAACGTGGATGAGAGAAGCCTTGGGGCTGCTGGCTACGTCATGAGACTCCAAGGCAGGGCTGAGAGTGAAGGTTGCACAAGACATACAGAACTGAGAGACCAAGAGAAGCCAACACGATCCTAACGGCTGCTCCAACACCTCATCCAGCACCTCAGGAAAATATTATCTGACTTAAGTCGATATGAAACGGTTGTAATAATTAGATGCCCAAATGCAAAGATGTAAGTTGGATAAAAGTATAGTCATTGCTCATGTAACAATCCAGCAGTGATTATTTGTCCTGGGAAGTAAAAATGTTATCCTGTGGATCAAGCATGAAGGTCAACTCTGGTACCCAGGACATGGCTTCCATCCTTTAATCTAGTTACTCTCATGTCCCAGCAAGGAGAAAGAGTGGGCATGGAGGAAAACCAGCTTCCTGATAGAAATGCGATACAGGAGGTTCAAACATCTTTCTCTTCCATCCCAGAGACCAGCATTTTGTCACATGGCACACGCAGCTCTGTGGGAAACTGGAGAACACAGTCTCCATTTAGGTACGCTTCAATTACTGACTCCAAGAGTTTGAGACCAGCCTGAAAAACAAAGTGAGACCCTGTCTAATAAAGAAAAAAAGGTGGGCCAATTAGTGCTTTCTACTTCACCTAAAAAAATATTTTTTTTTTGTTTTTGCTTAAGCCAGCCCAAATTAAAATAAACTGGAAAACTGTCACTTCCATCAAAGTCCTGTCTCAGGCCCCCATCTAAGGCCCTTGACTTGAATCTTAAGGAATCTCAATGAACTATACCGACACACCGTCAGGCTTAGACTACTTGAAAAATCCCAAAATTTTCTGTGGTATTTCCATAAAGCCATAGCCTGACAGATGTGAGAGTGACCTCAGCCAACTGCTCCAATCTCCGTCATTTGGGAATTGACACATTTCCAACTCTGCAGGATTCTGTGGAAGCCAGCAGTGATGGACCCCAGTCACTCCAACTTCAGGACAGGACACCTGATTGAGGCTGGCCAATCGCCGCACTCCACTGTGGGATTGGCACAGAACATGTGACCTGGAAGAGCCAATCAAGATCTTCCTAGGGAAATAAACAAAAATGCAGAGATTTGTACACTAACAAGGAGTAGCTGTGCCTATGGCCCATTCTGACCATCTTGTCACCAAAACAGGAAACTGGCAGAGAATAAAGCCAAGAAAGGGCCAAATGGGGCTAGAAACCAATCTAGAGCTACCGTGGCTGAAGTCAGAAGTACCTCTGGGAGTTCCTAGTGGCCACCTTTTTGTTCTTTCTTGTTTATTTGGGCCCATACTTCCCAAGGCTGGGACTAGGGCAGAAAAGTGAGGCACCTAGGCTACAAAATTTAAGGAGGCATGCACTGCCAGGGCTGTGTGAGTGCTGAGCCTCCATCTGCATGACCCTGAGAGGGAGAGCTTCCTTAAATCTCACACTACCCTTGCTTCACTTGCTGCTTCCTAGTCGGGCCCTGATAAGCCCTTATTTTCAAAGTATGAATTAAAATTAAAAGAGGGTACATTCACAGGACAATACATACAGTGACACGCTTCCCCTAAGTGGGCATCCTGTTGATATGATACGAGGCTGAATCACGCACCAAAGAATACCCTGCTATTCATACACTTAGCATTGCAAAGCCAGCAATGAATCCCAGGTTCCAGCGTCCAGTGCATGCAAAACAGAAATCCACTCTAGCTCAAGCACACGGGCAACCCTTACCAGGCTCTCTTATTCCATTCAGCAAATTATTATTATCATTATGATGATTTTTTTAGCTGTTGAGAACAGAAAAAAAAAGTGTGTGCAGAAACTCAGAGGCCTCCATACTCTTCTAGAGCCCGTGCTGGGTCTCCAGGCTGTGCCCAGGAAGGTTGTATTTTCACAGAGCCCCACAAAGTGCCAAGGCTGAGGCAGAATGGCGCTGGTCCAATGCCCTCACCGAAAATAACGTGAGCTTTGCCCCCACTGCCTGCTGCTCTCAGTGGGAGCGTCACAGAAACACATGCAGCCATCCCTCTGGCAAGGTGAGACGGTGCTAATGAAAAGGCTTTGGCTATCACCAAGGAGGGAGGCTGGTGGCTTCCCGGCCAGGTCTCCCCTCTGTCAGTTCTTGCCCAGCTAAAAAAAGATGACTTGGAGGATGGCATCAAATCAGGTGGGAGAAAACCTGGGACAGGTCCGCCTCAGCCACTCACCACTTCATTCCTTCTTTCTGCTCCAACAAACGCTTATGGAGCATCTGCTATGGGCAAAGATTGTCCACAATAACCTTTCTCTCTCTGTCTCTCTCTTTCTCTCTCTCTCACTCACACACATACAAGCTCACTGTACAATGTTTCATGGACTTTATATCCCAGGATAGAGAGAAAAAAATCAACAAGTAAATAAACAATTTAAATAGCGGCAGAGGGTGGGTGAAATCAGTGGTGTGCCATGTAGGGCATCACAGAGAACTCTACATAGGACACAGTTGGGGAAATCTTCTCTGAAGCAACAACATGCAAGCTGAGATGGAAAGGATGAGAAGAAGCTTGGAAAATGTCAGAGAAAGTTTATCCCAGCTAGAAAGAAGAGGACTTGAAAAGGCCAGGACGCAGGAGAGAGCTTAGCAAGTTCAAAGGGCAGCAGGAAGGGGAGTATGGCTTAAGTCCAGAGAAGCACCGAGCAATTTGAAATGTAGACCTGGAGCTGTGGGGCAGTATAATATTGGTCCTGGTAGGCCACAGCCAGGAGATGGCATTTTATTCCTAAGAAGGAAATCATGACGGGGCATCTGATATATATATATTTTTAATATTAGTTTGTCTGATGAATTAAAAAAATAAGAATTTGAACGGACTAGACTGGAAATGGGAAAATCACATAAAAATCTACTTCTAAAGCCCATTACCCAACACACTTTAGCAAAAGAGAAATAAAACTGCTGATGAGGACGTGAATTTATGGAGCACAGTGCTAATATGTAGCACCTGTTAAAAATTAAAAACTTCAGTAATTGGTTACCCTTGACTTTCAACAATTTCAATCATGGAAATGTATCCAAAGGCACAAATATTTAGTTATAGTAATAGCACTGCAGCACTGCGGTGCTATTCATTATAAACATGCAGGGAAGTTCTGCTTGGTTCAGGTCTTACTTTGGAGTGATGCCCGACAGGTGGCGGCTGTGTGCACATGTCCTTTTCCTCTCACCGGCCCTTGGGGAATTCATTAGCCATCCACCTGCTGCAAGGTGGGTCTGCAGTCTTCCAGTTTGGTTCCCCTTTCCCCTCAACTTCCAGGATCCCAGCACCCAGATGGTCCTTTTGGTGGCATCTATTCTAGAATAAGGTCAGGTTGTTCCTTCTGTGAGTTTCATGGGCCAAAGGAAAAAGTCAAATGTTGCCCCATCCACGGACACGCTCAGGGTTTACTCTCAGGGCAGCTGTAGCCATTGGTTCTGCCACAGTCAGGCCAAGGAGCCAACCCCAAGCCTCTACCTTAAAACTACTGAAGGATAGCTTAGTTAGCCACCTGTTGCTATGTCTCTCCTACCCCAAAGGGGAGGCACATCTAGCCTTCAGGCTAATGTTCTTGCAAACTGCTCCCTTGCTATAGGGTAAGGGGAAAGCTCCCCTGTCCACTCCCTGTGGGGCAGAGAAGATGAGCTTTCTGCCAAGGAATCTTCCTTTGTAATCTTTTTAGCCACAACATCTTACTTATGCTGGAGATGTATGATCAACTTTGCAGAAAATTGGTTTTGGAATACTTTTTTTTTTTTGGCAATTTCTGCACAGATGGCCCAGCCCCTTGCTTTAGAATCTTTCCTAGATAGTTTTGCCCCTTAGGCCTGCAAGGCTTTGGCTAAAATGAAGGCAACGGGATGAGTCACATTTTCCATTCTGTTAGAAATCCACATCCCTGCCATTAAGATGAATGAAAAAGACGGCATTTATTTGCCCATTTAGCAGGTGTTGTTTGAGCTACAATGGGAGGCAGGCACACCAGTTACTGGGAAGTTAACCGAGTAGATAGGAGGAGACCAGCGTCTCTGCCCTCATGGATCTAGAAGTCCACTGGAAATGGGAAACATCATAAAATAGTCAAAACAATATAAAATGATGCCCCAGGAAAACTTACAAGGTGCTATACAAGGGTCAAACAAGGAGATGGGACCTGTCCCCTTTGGAGGGGTGGAGATGGAGAAATTAGGGGGCTGAGATGGGAAGGAGGAGGTGCTGTTACCTAGTCAGCATAGAAAAGTGGTGGCCGCAAGGACGGTGTGAGCTAAGTGAGAAAGAAAAGCATGTGGTCCGGGTAGCACAGAAAGACGGTTGGGGTGGCTGGAATTGGGAGAACGCAAAGACTAATATTTCCAAAATTATCTGCATGTATCATCATCTATGTGTTCCCCGTTCTACTAATGTGCTTTTCATATAGACCAAAAACCCAGACACGACAAATAAGAAAATTCTTAGATTTTTCTAAGACTGAACACATCCTCCCTAAAATATTGGCCGTGGTTATTAATTGTTGGTAGGAGCAGTAGAGATTTGCCTTTTCCCCTGTGTGGTTTTTAAGAAATAAGTTCCCAGTGGGATTTTTAAAAACCAGAATGACCATTTCTTTCTGCACAGGTGGAACTCACATTGCAGGTTTTATAACTAAGGATGCAAAAACAAACACACACCTCTAGCTGGCTTGGTTGCAATACAGCAAAGAGTCTTGTGATCCTGGGGCTTTCCCCAGTATGTTCTGAGCTTCCCTTATGGAGGGAAGGGCCCTGCTCTCTATAGGTTACTGCAAAGCTGATCCAAAAAAATCCAGGCCAATGCACATGAAAAAGACCAGGGAGAAGTAACCAGATAACAAAGGCGTTTGGCATTTCTAGGACCACTTTTCAAAATGAAGTATGTATCCAACAGTAAGTTGCAGGAAGATTAGAAGTCAATATTCCAGAGGCTTCCACAAGGCTGTTTCCTAGTTCATCCAGTGGCTTTGGGCAAGCCATTAATTTTTCCCCTCCTCATAACCTGATCTGGAAAAGAGAGATAAATAGGACCAGCCTTGTTGGTGCAGTCGGTCGAGGTCCTGGGATAAGACGTGTGAAGAGGGCAGAGTCGTATGTTCAAAGTGCTCTGCCCGTGTTAATTAATCCTCAGAGCACCCTCCAGCCCTGTAATATTTATCCACATTCCACAGCCAAAGGACCTGAAGCAGAAATACTAAATGATTTGTCCAAAGACACAGAAGAAGTCTGCTGCTTCTTTAGCAAGCTGTAGCGTTGGTGTCCAAAGATTAAGCATGGTAATTCACAGATGCAGTGCAATTAGATTGTGGCTGGAATGTTTTTAATTTGAAAACATAGATCAGCGAAGGATAGGCAAGGGGGAAAAGAAAATAACAGATTCACTGACAGTGTAATGCGACAGACCCATCTGCAACTTCACGGATTCCTGTCCGTACTATAATTAGCTACACGCGTCAATTCCACCTTTCTCTCATTGGTCAGAACTTAGTCACGTGACCCCGTCCTCATAAAGAGGCGGGAAAGTGTAGGCTTTATTCCTCACAGCCATGTCCGCAAATGACAAAGTGCTGTTGTCTGCGGACTGGATCAGAGAGGGGAAAACTACTACTGGGGTAACACTAACATCCATGATCTCAATATACCCCAAATTCTCCATCCTCCCAATGTCATCCACCATTAGTATTGCCTATTATACCACTTACCGTGATTTTAGCTGAAAATAACATGAAACTCCGCCACTAGTCCATACAGCCATTGCTGTATTTTGCAAAATATAAGATGCACTTCCATTTTATGCAGAATAGGGAAAAAAATTTTAAAAACATCAACCTTTCACATAAATGAGCAATTTTAGTTTTTAAACAGCTTGAGATATAATTGACATAATACAATAATCTTCACTATATAAAGTGTAAAACATCACAGATTTTGACCTATGTAGACATTGGTGAGACCATCACAATAGTCAAGATAATGAACGTGGCCATCACCTCTCCAGGTTTTCTCTTGTGCCTTTTTAATTCGATCCTCTGTCTCAGTAGATGACAGTCCTTGAGTAACCACTACTCTGCTCTGTGTCCCTGTGTTTATATTTTCTAGATTTTTTTTTTATAAAATCATTGCTGTGTACATTAATGCAATCATGGGATACAATGTGTTGGTTTTATATACAATTTGAAATATTTTCATCAAACTGGTTAACATAGCCTTCATGGCATTTTCTTTAGTTATTGTGTTAAGACATTTATATTCTACATTTAGCAAATTTCACATGTACCCTTGTAAGATGCACCATAGGTATGGTCCCACCAATCACCCTCCCTCTACCCATCCTCCCCAGCAAAGCCTAATTTATGTGCTCACAGAGTCCATTCACTATTTAGTACCTGTGGAAGGCAGCTTCTAGGATAGCCCCAGTGATCCCACCTCCTGGCATCACACCCTTGTGAAATCCTCTCTCCCTGGCAGAATACACTGTGTATAAAAAGACTATGTCTTCTTCTGTCATGCCCTCTCTTGCTTTCTCTCTTCCTGGCTCTGGTGGAAGCCAGCTGCCAGGTTGTGAACTGTCCCTGTAGAGAAGGCCACATATCAAGGACCTGAGGGTGGGAGGACCCATATCAGGACCCTCAGCCAACGAGGAACAGAGGCCTCAGTCCAACAGCCCTCAGGGAACTGAATGCTGCCAATAACAACATTTTTATGATAAGTATTTTCAAATATGATCAAAGTAGAGGGAATAGTATAATAACGTAATTTACCTGTTGCTCAGGTGGAACAGTTACTGAGATTTTGCCACATTTGCTTCTTCCATTCCTTTTTTTTTCTTTTCTGCTTTTAAAGCAAACCCTAGCCATCATGTCATTACCTTTGTACTTTGTATGTATCTAAAAAGCTTAGTACCCTCCCTTCTCTTCAGTGTAAGCAAATGACCAAGGATTACCATGTGCATGATGACAGCTTCTAATGTAAAGGATAGACCAGTATCAAAAAAGGCAGCTAGGAACAGGAAGACGGAATTCCTCTGAGAGATCAGAGTGGACGTTACAACCATGAAATAAGATCAAGATGAATAAGTCATGCTTTGGAGTTAAGAATGATAGCAAGAAATGAAAAGTAGAAGAGCTGGAAAATAAATTGGAGGAAATCTCACAGGCACTAGAGCAGAATGATAGATGGGAAATGGGAGAAAAGAGGAAAATTAGAAGGCCAGTGTAGAAGGTCCAATAGCCCCTAATGACAGGAGTTCCAGAAAAAGAGAAAAGAGACAATGATGGCAAAGGAAACCATTCCAAAGTATTCCAAGACAATCTCCCTGAACTGAAGGATATTATTTTGCAGAGTGAAAGAGTCCACCAAATACCTAGCATATTGAAAGGTTACGGAACCAAAGAAAAAGATTATTCCAAGGCGTGAGACAAAAGGGAAATGGAGGCCCGGTTTATGTAATTAAAATGCCTTTATTCCACCCGGGTAGAGGTGGGGTAAGATTTCCAACCAGGCCAGGAAGAAATCCCCATGTGGGTAATGGTAAAAGGGGGTTTTAAAGATCAGGAAGGTGGGGGTTGGGACAGTCCCTTTCCTGGGTTGGACTTCTATTGTAAGGGTGAGGGTTGGGTCATTCACCTTTCCTGGGTGGGACATCCTGTGGGAGAGGGTAGGGGGTGGACCCATTCACCTTTCCCAGGTGGGATGTCTGGTGGGAGCAGGTAGGTGTTGATTCTTTTAGGCAAGTCTGCCCTATTTGGGCAGGGTTTGACCCTATCACATATGGATGCAATTCTAGAATACTTGTGAGAAAGATAAGGATCCTGCCAGAAAGAAAAAGACAGGCCATGTGCAAAGAATAGGAATTAGAATGTCTTGGGATGTTTTTTTTGAGACAGAGTTTTACTCTGTGCTCTGGGTACAGTGCCATGGCATCATCATAGCTCACAGCAACCTCAAACTCCTGAGCTCAAGCAATCCTCCTGCCTCAGCCTCCCAAGTAGCTAGGACTACAGGCACACACCACCATGCCTGGCTAATACTTTTTCTTTCTTTCTTTTTTTTTTTGTCTTGGGAATTCTTAATAAGACTAGACACTAGAAGGCAATGTGGCAATGTCTTTCTTTCAAGTTCTGAATAAAAATGGTAGACAATCCAGAATTCCACATGTAGCCCAGTATCATTTAAGGAGGACAGGATAAAGACATGCAGAATTTCACAACATTTACTTTCTAGAGAAGTTGCTTGAGGTTGTAAACTAAGGAAGAGAAAGACAAGAACAGAGGAGCAGAGAGGCTTTCCAATTTAGAGCTTCTAGGTGTGAGCTGTACTCCTGGCATAAAGCACCACCAGTCCAGACTAGAGCAGCTCAGAAAGTTCTGCGGGAGATTTCTCTGGGAAGATGAAATCTGTGTCTTACTAAAACTTCTGAAGGTCTTGAGAGGAGGCTAGAAAATTGGCAAAGATCTTATGATCGAGTTAGTGCTAAGTATGTAGAGGACCAAGCAAATGAGAAAAATAAGGCAATTATTAATTCCAGAGGATGGGGAGGAAAGTTGTACAGGATAGAAAATTAACTGTAATTTACTAGGCGCTCCAATAGGAATGACACTTATGTGGTCACAATAATATAAACACTGGTGCCGCCAGGGTTGAGGCTCACATTCACACTGGGGGCATTCTAGTGATCCCCTGAGCTCTAGGAGTCGGTCCTTACACTTTTTTTCTCATCTTTCACACCGGTGGAGCCTGGACCAGTGTGGTGCAGCTTACGGTTATTCCTCAGCCTCCCATCCCTTTCTCAGAGCCCAGGTGCCCTACCTTGTCCCCGCTCTGCTCCCTTTCCTTCCTCAGAACCTCAGCGGTCAGTCTTCTCCGCCCTCCCCAATTCTTGATACCGAACCGCTGCCTGCTGCATGAATCACATTTCCTGCCCTTCTTTCTCTTCCTCCATGAGCTAAGATTGAGAGAGAGAAAGAGAAAGCATGAAGATCTTGTTAAGAGGGAGTTGGGAGTCCAGGACCAGGGGTAGGAGGACCATCTTACTGAGGACTTGTGTCCTTACATTGTGTGACCCTTCACACCTCTGAGCCTCAGCTTTCATTGTTGTTAAGTAGGGAGAAGATGTCTGTTGTGCTTCTTATTAGCCTTCAAGAACCCCTGTGATTTGACACTTACTGCCTCTTCCAGCTGTCATGAAGCTCCTGCCATCTTGGCCCTTATTTTCCTGCCACATATTCAACTTGGTCAGGCCTTGCACTGGTCTTGAGCCCTTTACTTCGGACAGTCTCCTCCCAGTTCTTAGCAGCTATATTTCCTTCTTGTCATTCCAGTCACAGCTCAATATCACCTTAGAATGGTCTTCCCAAGCTACCCATTTATAACTAGGCACCTACCCCGCTCCTCAAGAGGAAGTCATTCTCTGTCCTTGATTCAGTTTTATGGTCTTCATTGCACTTGGACTACCTCCAAGTGTCTTTTTTTTTTTTTTTTTTTTTAAGGCAAAGTCTCACTTTGTCACCCTGGGTAGAGTGCCATGACATCCTCGTAGCTCACAGCAACCTCAAACTCCTGGGCTCAAGCGATCCTCCTGCCTCAGCCTCCTGAACCCCCAAGTGTCTTGCTTGCTGGTCTCCCTGTTTAGAAGTGAACAGCATGAGAGCTGACATCTTCTCCTTGTTCACCACCTCTATAAATGTTTGTGGGTGAACGCCTCTGCCTATGGAAAGTCAAACGGTGTAACATTTGCTGTGGCACTTTAGAGATTCTAGACTGCTATGTACGTGGATTGGCTTTTTATTTAAAAACATCTAGATTTGAGAGCATTATGTTTACTTTCCTTACTTTCTTTCCTTGAGGCTGGTCATTGTGCAGGCTGACAGATGGCTGGAGGCAAAGTCTGGGGAGAGGGAGCCTGAGATTATCAACGAGGTGTGGATGGCCCCTCCTTGGGTAAGTTGCCAGCGGATGGCTGCCTGAGACCCGGCCCACTGCATGGACTCCCATTTCCTGTCTTTCCTGACCTTTGAAACTCTGCCAAGTGGGTTACCGGACTGCTGCTTCTGAGGGCTTAGAGATCTTTGGCCCAATTTCCGGGATGGATGTGCAATGTGTAGATGAGAAATGTCCTCATTTCCTGTGACTAGAGAAAAATAAATGAAAAGAAAAAAACATGGGGCACAAGTTTTTACCCACAGGAAGTAGAGCAAGGTGAAAAGCAAAGCCAGCAGAGACCTGGCTCTGAGAGGCAGGATGTTTAGGGGAATGGGGTGGAATCTTGGCCGCACGTTTTCCTCCAGACACTCTACAGACCGCCCCCCCCCCCCAGCCCTGCCTTTCCCTGACCACAGTGATGGCCACAAAACCACACTACAGATGAGCTCTGGCCTTGTGGGCAGATGGGAAGTTTTGCGGAAGGGGCACAACAGCATCTTTTCCAGAAAGGGGAAGCAAGATGGTCAGTGCATGTTCCCCTTTCCTGCTGGTCAGCCCTCAGGTCAGGCCGCACCAGCCAGCTCCCTCCATTCCCGTTTCCTGGTAGCAGCTCCAGGCTGCCTTCTGTGTTATTCATTAACTAGGCACTAATATTTCTGTTTACCCATCTGTCATCCTGCTTCAGGGCAGGGGATTCAGAGGAGCACTGCGATCATGCAGCCACCCGGATGCTCTTGGATGAGGCCCAGCCAGCTACATTTAGCTAGTGTTCTTTGTGTCAAAGCCCCATGTAAGAGCCTTGTACTTTATGTAGCCCGGGAAAGATAAAGTTTTCTCAAGGAGGATATGTTCTGTCTGCCATCTGAGCACATGCCTGTGAGATCCAGCCAGGGCTGTGTTCAGGCTGGCTTATGAGAGCCCGTTATCAATATTTCTTACCAAACCCATGTTCAGTATCTTCACAGTGTTAGAAATTAACCCTGATGGGAGTGTATATGCCACAGAAATTTGCAAGTGTTACAAATCAGAGTCTTTCTAACCTGCTACCCCCTACTCCCTGCTACCAAGAGCTAGTTCTTAAACATTTTCCAGCACATCACTGGGGGCATCTGTTTACTAAGTAGATGCATGACAATTTGTAAGACAATTACTCTGAAAAGCCAATTCCGGTGGAGGAGGAGACAGTCTCCCTTTCAGGGAAGTGCTAGACCGATGAAAACCCTGCATGCTTGCATAGTACCCTCCCCTCCCTCCCTTCCTTCCTTCCTCTCCTTCACCCTGGGTAGAGTGCAGTGGGTGTCATAGCTCACAGCAACCTCAAGCTCCTGGGCTCAAGAGATCCTTTTGCCTCAGCCTCAGCTGGGACTACAGGTGCCTGTCACACAAATGGGGCTAATTTTTCTATTTTTAGTAGAGATGGGGTCTCCCTCTTGCTCAGGCTAGTCTCAAACTCCTGAGCTCAAAGAATCCTCCCACCTCTGCTTCCCAGAGTCCCTGGATTACTCAACGGTTTCTTAACTCTCATGTGCATTATCTCCTTCATCCTGACAACTGTCTATCTCAGTGGTAGACACAGCTGCCAGACTGATCTTCTTAAAATGGAAATCAGATCATTCTCCTTTCTTGCTTCACACTCTTGAATGGCTTCCAGAAGCTCTTAGAATAAATTCAGACTCCTTTCTGCTGCCAAAGACTTTGGATGGTCTGGTCCCTCCTCACTTCAGTGACCTCATCTTCTATCACTCTCTCCCTGGTTCACAGTATTCTAGCCCAACTGGTTTTCAAAGTGTGGCTCCCACGCCAGCAGCATCAGCCTGGTCTGGGAACGCTGTGACAGCTGATCTCACGTGTCTGTTGCACTGGATGATGAAGTGCCCAGATATTGGGATAAGTCTTATTTCTGAGTGTCTCTGTGAGGGCATTTCTGGATAAGATTAGTGTGAACTAAGAGACTGATGAGAGCAGATTGCCCTCCAGATGTGGCTTAGCCTCATCTAATTCACTGAGGGCCCAAATAGAACAGAAAGGCAGAGGAAGGAGGAATTTGCTCTTTGCCTGACAGCTTGACTCTTGCTCTTAATGAAGAAATGGGCTGATCTATCAAGTGATTGGATGAAGTTCAAATCCATGTAAGTAAATTAGCCCCTAAAACTTCATCCTGAAAGGCTCAGATGAGGTCCAGTGATTTTCTTATAACCCCATTAAAGCAAAATGACTTCATTTTATACTCTCCTGGTTAGCAAGAGCACTCATGTTGCTGAAGAACCAGAGAGTCTCAGAGTTGGAAGGGGTTTGGCAGTTCACTGATTGGGTCAGCCCTTAGCAGGTGTGTGTTTCCTCGGTGTCCTGGAATGGGTGTTTGCTATCTTCTAGTTGAATATTACTGGAAATTGGGAGACAACTACTCTGCTGAGATAGTTCTGTTTAAACAGCCCTAATTATTTATAACATATTTGCCTTTCCATCCACCATCTTTGCTCATCCCTGTGGAACTACACAGAAATGCATCTTCCTTACAATAAACCCAGTCCTAGCCACATATTCAGCTCTCTCACCTCCTTCTCTTTTTCTATTTTTTTTTTTTTGACTGAGTCTCACTTTGTCACCCTCAGTAGAGTGCTATGGTGTCATAGCTCACAGCAACCTCAAACTCTTGGCCTCAAGTGATTCTTCTGCTTCAGCCTCCCAAGTAGCTGGGACTACAGGCTCCCACCACAATGCCTGGCTATTTTTTTAGAGATGGGGTCTCGCTCTTGTTCAGACTGGTCTGGAACTCCTGAGCTCAAGCAGTTCACCTGCCTCAGCCTCCCAGAGTGCTAGGATTATAGGTGTGAGCCACTGTGATCAGCCCTCCTTCTCTTTTTCAACATTTTTGTTTCTTTTTTATCATAAGAATTTTATTGATACACCATAATTGTATGTATTTATGGGGTACATGGGACATTTTGATCATGTGTGCTGAAAGAAGAAGGCATTGGGATTCAGGAAGACCTGGATTCAACCCCCCTCACACTCATTGACCTTGGGAAGTTACCTCGGTTCTCTGAGGCCCTTTCTCTGGCATAGTGCCTGGTATTTAACATGCTCTAGGATTATCATTACTACTATTACTATCTGATTTTGTATCTCCAAAACATTTTGGTTGCATTTTCTGGGCTTGATTCCCTGAACTAGTGGCCCTTTAAAAATCTGTTGTCTCAGTGCTGAAGGTGCTACTAAGTGGAATGGAATTATTGTCAATTTGTCTAGACTCTTTCTTTTAATGTCACCCAAATCAAATTAGCTTTTTTTGACAGCTGTACCACATCACAGACTCATGATATCCTACAATCAGCTGAAAATCCCAGATTTTTTCTCACATAAACCAAACCATTCTATAGTTGGCTACCTAATACATTATTTCCATCACTTTTAATGTTTACTTAATTCTATTTCTGGTATGTGAGGGTATATCGGTATTTCTCATGGTTTGATATCTTAGCGCTAAATAATACTCTGTAATTGTTTGGTGATTTTATATATGCAGTCTCATTTAGTGGCTCACGCTTGTCATCCCAGCACTCTGGAGGCCGAGGTGGGTGGATCACCTGAGATCAGGAGTTTAAAACCAGCTGGAGCAAGAGCGAGACCTCATCTCTACTAAAAATAGAAAAAACTAACTCGGTTATGGTGGTATCTGAGGTCCCAGCTACTCAGGAGGCTGAGGCAAGAGGATAACTTGAGTCCGGGAGTTTGAGGTTGCTGTGAACTATGCGCACACTATGGTTACTCAGGGTGAAAAAGAGAGACTCTGTCTCAAAAAAAAAAAAAAGTTCTTAATACAGTAAAAATTACTAAAAAATTGTAAGTACTGAGAATAAGCCTGGGAGGTAGAAATTATCCTCATTATTATGATTTGAAAATCGAGGCTGGGGGGTATGACCTGCTTCAGGTTCTCCAGCTAGTAAGCCTGACCACCACTGAGGTCAGGACTCCTGTGATACCTGTCCAGCCTTCTTTTGAAGAAGGAAGAGAGAAAATTGGCTTTCAGTTGGGTGACCATAGGCAAGGCTTTTTGGAGAAAGCGAGTATTGAGTGGGATTTAGTAAGAGGGGAGGAAGCAAGCAATCAGAAGATGGGGGACCGCGGGATTAGGGTGAGGGGGACATGTGAGCAGTAAGGGTCATTTCTTGGGCAGATTAGGCTCCTGAGCTAGGATAGAGACTCCTGACCCCAGCTACCCCATTTGTTAGCAGGTTTGGGGTAGCTGTCTGTATTATTTTTCACATCTCCATATGTAATTCTAATGTATAGCCTGGGTTACAGACTCCTAGGCTAGGGGCTAGTGGCAGTTAACGAGAGAGGATGGACTCAGAGTCCTAATTAGGGAGAAATGAATTAGGCAGGTGGAGTGGGGAAAGGAGAGGGCCACAAAGCAGATGACAGAATGGTGTGACCTGAATTCTTGGGAGGAAAAATTTTGACAACAGGGAAATTGCAGGTTTCTGAGCAGGAGGGTAATATGTTTTAAGCTCCCGTGGAAAACTGATAACAGAGTCGGGAGGCAGCCAGCTTTCTCTTTCTGAGGCCAGCCGCCCTACACAGGATCCCACCAGCGCCCGCACACTTTCCCACAATACATCTGGTTTCAAATGCATCACCTTCCCCGCTTCTGCCAAGTCCACTTCCCTCTCCTATGCTTGCAGAAGTGTAGCAAAAATTGTGGGCACTCACTTCAGAGTTTTATAACCTTTATTTTCAATCTGCCAGACCAGGCTGTTTTTCCCTGGGCTAGCCAGCATCAGTCTCTGGTTGCTGAGTACCAAGCCACATCCTGGCCCGTGTGGGGTGCCAGGAGGAAGGAGATGAGACCCAGACCTCAGGCGGTTCCTGATTTAATAGGAGAAACAAGATAATGCATGAAAATGAATGGCTCACACTTTAAAAGCAACAGGTCAAACCTGGATTGCAGCGGTTGGGACAAGTCCTCCCTGCTGGTCTCCGGCTCAGAACCATGTGAACTTTCTTTGACCTCATTTAGTATTTCTCTTCCATCTGGGTCCCACTGATTTCTTTTTTGCCATCGACAGTGAGACTAGTCTCCAGAGGTTGCTTCTACACTTGTAGCAGGAGTACTTTAGGACTCTTTGCTTCAGCCTGATCACCACTAGACGCCGGCTACCTTGCGGGGACTGAATTCCTTTGAGCTACATTGCTTCCAAAACTCTAGCCAACAGTGCTACAGTGCTTTTCTGCTTGGTCATTTCTTCTTACAACATGGAACTATGCTCCTTCGGGAAGGACAGTTCAGTCAGAGAAGGATACCAGGCTGGTGAGAGGGGGGTTTTTCAAAGCCCCCCTCATGGACTGAGCTTGAGGATTCCTGAATCTGGACAGGAACCCTCATGTCACCCGTCTCCCAGGCTGCCCAACCCCTGTGTAGGGCAGAGGAGCACCTCCAAAAGTCCCGAGCAGGCTCTAGTCTGTGGTGAAGTCCGAACTGGGTACCCCGTCTGTCTGGCTCACACCCTTGTCTGCATTGGTCACCTCTGCAGTCTCTTTGCCTCTGCGTCCCAGCAGCGAGGAGCCCTGCCTCCGCAGCACCTGCAGCCCTTTCCCGAAGGTCCTGCGCACTGCTGCAGAAGAGAAGTAGAAAAGCACGGGGTCCAGACTGGCGTTGAGGGAGCTGAACACCACGGCTACCGCCCGCCACGAGGGGCTTTGTTTCATGTGAAACCCCACCAGGTGGGACACGTTGTAAGGCCCGAAGCACACCAGGAAATTGAGGAGTGTCACGATAGCCAGCCCCACAGCCCGGCGCCTCCTCTGGGCGCTCACGTGGGGCTGGGAGAGCATGATCCGCACGAAGCGCCAGTAGCAGAAGATAGTGACGGCCATGGGGATGAAGAAGAGCACCAGGCACAGCTCCAGCCGCACGGGCAGCACCACTCTCAGCTGATCTGGGCTGAAGTTCTCATAGCAGGTAGTGTCGTTGACACTTCTGACCGGCTGGGTTGAGTTCAAGTACTGCACGATGATCACGATGCTGCAGTGACCAAAGGACATGATCCAGGCCACCAGGGCAGCAATGATCCCATACACGGGCCGGCGGGAGAGCTTGTACTGGACAGGAAAAGCCACTCCCAGGTAGCGCTCCACGCTGATGCCCGCCAGGAGCCACGTGCTGCAGTAGATGCTGCTGTAGAAGCCGAAACCCGTGAGGGCGCAGACTATCTCAGGCAGATACCAGTAGAAGTTGTAGGCGGCCTCAATGATCTTGAAGGGCAGCAGCAGCAGCAGCAGGAGGTCCGCCAGCGTCAGGCTGAGCAGGAGGATGTGCACAGGCGCTGGCTGGGGCTGGCGGACGCGGCCCACGAAGGCCCGCAGGGCCAGGAGGTTGGCAGGGAGACCAGTGAGGAAGATGATAATGTAGGCCGTGAGGATCAAGGAGCTTAGCCAGGAGGGCAGCATCCTGGAGGAGGGGGAGAAAGGGCAGGGTCAGGAGGCCTCACTCACAGCCTGCGGACCCCTCCTGAGTCAGGACATCCTCCCTGGAACTCTCCCCTGCCCAGCCAGTGCTTTCTGCTGCCACCACTGCATGCTCATATCACCTGCTGGAACTGCCCAGAGTAATTATTGACTTTGCCTTGGGCAGGATAATAAGCAGTAGTTATTATATTTGCCATCATGTGTCTCTGGGGGAGAACAAGCCTTAGCTTCCCAAGGGAATTCCCCCTCAGATTTCCCTAGCTTTTCTCCTTCCATCCTCACAGAGACAGGAAGTTCCTGTTATCAGTTTCTAACTTTCTCAGTGGGAAACCTGACAGAGGGAGGGGTCCTAGCAGGGACAGAGCTGCAAAGTGTGTGGCGGGATAAGTAGGCTGTGAGGACCCTCGTGCCCAGCCCCTAATTCCTGCTCCCCTTCTCCTGTTGCAGAATAGATCTTCCTTCACTTTGTTCACCTCTGTCCAACACTAGACTCTGGGGCTCTGTTGAAAAGGGGGAACAGGGGAAGCCTAGAGAGGGCCAGTAGAGAGGAGGGTGAGCCAGTGTAGGCCATTGGGGCTTGTCCCCAGGAGACTTTAGAGAGATTCAGAAAAGCCCACAGGCCTCCACTAACTCCTGGTGTTTTGACTGTAAACAGAATTTCTGCTCTTAATGGGGTGACTCTGTTTCCACTTGGTTTGTACCCCTGCTGGCACCCCTCCGTCTCACCCCTCCAGCCTCTCTTCAGGGTTGGTTTCCCAGCCCCCCACACTAGCTCCTGTCTCTGAGCATGACCCTTACAGTTCATGTCTGAGAGACGCCTGCCAGCCCCCCAACAGCACCTTCCCCTCAAGTTCTGTTCCCGGCGGGCATCACTTCCCGGAGCACTAAGCTGGCTGCCTTGCCTTGTCTGTGTTCCAGATAGACGCCTCCTCGGGATTAGTCCTGAAGAAAAGTTTGTAAGCTTCTAGGAAAGAGGAACAGAGCTGTAGCCCCTGTTTCCTTCTATTTCACACAGGAAAAAATGGTGAGGAACCTGGCTGAGAAAGCTCTTATACCAGCACAGGCCACGTGACCACAGCGAGGCAGGTCAGTCACTGGGCGCTGTTTCCTCTCAAACCCGCAGTAAAGGCCTGGGCATCTCGATTCTACAGTGTCTTGCTTTGACTTCCAAACACAGACTTTTCTGTCCCTAATTCTTGAATTCTTTTTTTAATCCCAGGCATTTTTCTCCCTTCCCGAGTCAGATTATTGTATCTTCTCTTTCCTAGGCAATTTCTTCTACAATTCTGCTCATTCTCAGGAAAGAGGTTTCCTGCTTGGTCTCTTGCTGCCTGTTCGTAACAACTTTATTTTGCTCTTCTCGGCTGAAACAGATTAGTCTCCCAAGCCTGTGACTTGTTATGGTGGAAGTAATGTGGGATTTAGAGTCACGCAGATGTAGGCTTAAATCCAAGTCCCTTCCCTGTGACCTTGAGGCAGATTAATTTTCTGAACTTTATTTTTTTGAGACAGAGCCTCACTATGTCATCCTAGGTAGAGTACGGTGGCGTCACAGCTCACAGCAACCTCAAACTCTTGGGTTTAAGCTATTCTCTTGCCTCAGCCTCCCCAGAAGCTGGAACTACAGGCGCCCGCCACAATGCCTGGCCATTTTTTTGTTGTTGTAGTTGTCCTTGTTGCTTGGTAGGCCCAGTCCAGGTTGGAACCCACCAGTGAGGGTTTATGTGGCTGGCAACCTAGCCACTGTGCTACAGGTGCTGAGCCTAATTTTCTGAACTTTAGTTCAGTCAGGTAAGCATGGGAATACTTACATCCCAGGATTTCTGCAAGGGTTCAGTGACTGCTGTGTATCTATAGAGCACACAGGCCAGTGCTTAGCACTTGGGGGATGCCCATACTCAGTCCTTCCTCTCAAGGCTGTGGGATGACTTCATAGAGAGTGAGCCACTTGGTAAAATATCCAGGGCATAGACATGCCATCTTTCCTGGGAGAGCCCCAGGAATTCAGGAGGCCTGAGCCCAGGTGTCTGCCTGGCTCTTTATAGAGAAGTGGTGCTCAGGCTCCCTTCCTTTCCCCAGCTAGTCCCTCTCCGTGGGGGCTGGGCCCAACCTCTGAACCATTCTTGTTCTTTTCTATTTTCCCCTCTCTTGGCTGGGTAGCTCCAGCCTAGAAGCTCCTTAAAGACCTTTTGAAATATATACCCAAGGAAACAAGGATAGTAAGAGCCCATTTTCCTCTTAAGCTAGGGAATGGGTCTCTGTTTTGCCACCTGTACCCTGATCCCTGCTCATATAATCCTCATTCTTTACCTAGGACATACCTATCTCCTACTATTTTTTCATTCACTCATTCATTCATTCATTCATTCATCCTTTTTATGGCCTAGAACCCTAGATCTACACATCTTGATATTTACCCTTGCTTTCTATTCAGCTCTACTCTCTTCTAGAACAGAGGAGTTTTATGTATTTATGTCTTTGCCCCAGCACACATGTACACTTTTCAGATCAACAGGGAAACTCAGAAAGAGACCATTCTCTGTTGCTTGCCATCAAATTTATTTGGGTCATTTTGCTTTTATGATTTTCTATAAATATTCACGGGAATCTGCATTTAATTGCAAAATGGAAACTCACTTGGAAACAAGCCTCTTTATCTCTGCCTGTCCTTCCCCAAGCCTTTCTCTGTCACAGCAATGGATGCTTATGTTGACGATACCTCAGTTAAACCCCCTCTTCCACATTCATGGGAATTATGATGGTAACATAACAAAATTTTTGAACTCATGATTCAGATGCCCACCTATATCACAGGAAAAGAAAGGCACCCTCTCAGGCTGAATTCAAAGAGATGAGCTTTAACAAAGCAGTATCTTTCACAATTTCTTCCCAGTTCAGTTTCCTGTCATCATCATTATAACCAGCTTGTCACAGGAAGTTGGACCCATTATCTGAAGTGATGTATAATCATGTTCTCCACTTCTGCATTTCTCAGTCACTGCTCAGTCCACTGTAATCTGGGCTCTCACTGTATTACTAAATTTAGTGGGTTTGTTTTTCTTCTGGTTTTGTTAGTATTCGTCACAGTTTCCATACCCTTCTTGAAACATTCTCTTTCCACGAATCCTGATGCTTTATGCGCTTCTGGTTTCCCTCCCTTTCCTTTGGTCACTTCTGAATTTCCTCTGCTCATTCATCTTTCCCTGCACATAAACATTGAGTTCCTTAAAACTTAGTTGTAGGTTCTTTCCTATTCTCATCCTTTGTTCTCTTCCCAGGCTATTGCGTCTGTTTCCAAGCTCCAATTGCCATCTTTATGACACCAGATTTGGAACCTGCATCCTGGGTTTCTGTAAGCCTCACATCCACACGCGCATCTGCCCAGCAGACACTGCCATTTGAATGTCTCACAGGAATTCAAGAGTCAGTTTATCCATAGCTAACAGGTCTTCCCCAGCCAACTCAGCCTTCTTCCAGCCTTTCCTGTCTTGGGGCCATAGGTGTCTTCCGTGCCGTCCCTAGAACCATAATCTTAGAGTCAACTTTAATATCTTCTTCCTTGTCCCAATAAGGTAATTCAACACCTTCTCGAATACCTCATGAGTCCAACCATCCCTCTCCATCGTCACCATCCCATCTCAGTGCAAGCTGCTGCCATCTGTTACCAAGATTTTTCCAGGGGCATGATCAGCCCCCTTATAGCCACTCATGTCCCTGACCATCAGTTCTCCATACTGTAGTTACTGGAATCTTTAAAAAATATCAATCCTGTTATACCATCCTCTTGTTTAAAATCCTTTCAGGGATTTCTCATTACTTTAGGATAAATGTCCAAATCCTTGACAAGGCCTGCCTGACATGGCTCTTGCCAGCCTCCAGTCTTATATCACTGTTCTTTCTTTGTACTGTCCAAGCAAGGCCATTTTTCATTCCTGTAAAAGTGCTGTGTTTCCTTCTGCCACAGGGCCTTTGAACGTCTCTGCCTAAAACCCTCTTTCTCATTGCCTGCTCCCACCTTCCCAGCTCAATCCTTAACTTCTTTCAGATAGCCATTTGCTTCCCTGATTGCCTAGGCGGAGATGGATTCTCTCTTATAGGTTCCTACAGCATCTTTCACATTGCTGAATAGTATTCTGTTTTATGGATATTTCATTTTCTGTTTATTCATTTACCTATTGATGGACATTTGGGGTTTTTAGTTTTTGACTAGTATGAATAAAGCGGCTGTGAACATTCTTGGTTAGGTCTTTTTTTTGAGACAGAGTCTCAGCTGTCACCCTGGGAAGAGTGCTGTGGTGTCACAGCTCACAGCAAACTTCAACTCTTGGGCTTAAGCAATTCTCTTGCCTCAGCCTCCCAAGTAGCCAGGACTACGGGTACCCACCACATCACCTGGCTATTTTTTGGTTGTAGTTGTCATTGTTGTTTGGCAGGCCTGGGCTGGATTCCAACCTGCCAGCTCTGGTGTATGTGACTGGCACCTTAGCCACTGATCTACAGGCACTGAGCCTCTTGGTTAGATCTTTACATGGACATGTTTTCACTTCTCTTGGGCAAATACCTGGGAGTGTATTGGCCGGTTTCTATGACACGCTTTTTGTTTAGCTTTTTAAGGGGCTGCCAGTTTTCCAAAGTAGCTCTACCACTATGCATTGCCACTGGCAATGTATGAGCATTCAGTTGCTCCACATCCTCACTAACACTTGGTATTTGTTAGTCTTTTTTTTTTTGAGACGGAGCCTCAAGCTGTCCCCCTGGGTAGAGTGCCATGGCATCACAGCTCATAGCAACCTCCAACTCCTGGGCTCAAGCGAGTCTCCTGCCTCTGCCTCCCAAGTAGCTGGGACCACAGGCG
>CAUYQV010190985.1:0-13989 GCA_963574575.1 Galagoides demidoff | reverse complement strand
CCGCCTCCCAAGTAGCTGGGACCACAGGTGCCCGCCACAACGCCCGGCCATTTTTTTGGTTGCAGCCATCATTGTTGTTTGGCGGGCCCGGGCTGGGGATTCGAACCTGCCACCTTAGGTGTACGTGGCTGGCGCCTTAGCCGATTGAGCCACAGGCGCCAAGCCTCTGGGACATATTTAAATGTAACAAATCTGACCATCAGATGGGGCATTCTGACAACTAGTAAAAAATTTTAAAGTGAGTGAAATATAGGAAGTATTCTACTTAATAAGAGCTGCAGAAACTAAACAAGAAAAAGACAAAGAATTTTATTTAGTTTCTGAAAACCCCTCAGTAATGTGAACTGAGAACTGAATTCATAAGAAAATTTGAATCATGGCTAATATAACCACCTCTCTTCCTCACTTTCCTCTTCCTCTTTACTCCATATGTGGCAGAAAGAAGACAAAAACACTCCCAGGACCAAGAATCATCTGCCTAGATATACAGTCCCAGCAGAAGAACCCTGCAGCCTACTCTGAAAAGTTCTTACCACAACCAGCAAGAGACAAAGCCAATAAAATGCCTAGCAATAAATTTTACAGAAAGACAGAGCTGATATTTTTAAAAATTTAATTGGCTAATTTTAAAAATTTAGTGATTTCAAGTGTTCATATGGGAAGATTAATATAGAAGAATGTTTCAGACATTTTAGAAAAAGAAAATTAAGAGTGACTGGGAGTAGACAATTTGTTTTACTGTATAGTAAAACTTACCACAAAGTTACTACAAAGAAAAGTAACCAAAAAAGAAAGAGAGAGCGAGAGGTACAGTATTCGCATGAAAACAAATATAGAAAGAATACAGAAAAACTCAACTATATAGGGGATATTAATATGTCATAAAAGTGGCATTTCAGTTTTGGGAAAAGATGGTTTAATTCACAAATTAACATGAACTAGCTATTTCTATGGAAGATACAAAGTTAGGTCTCTACGTTTTTGCCATATTCCAAATTAAATTCTAGAAGGATTAGAGATTGAAATATTTTTTAAACCCTCCAAAAAAATTTGGGAGAAAAATTAGAAAAAAAAAAGCTGTGGCTTTAGGGTAGATGAGACTTCTTAAACAGGCAGAAATCTTAGAAGCCATAAAATAAAAAATGAATACATATGATTATGTTAACATTTAAAATACTTGTATAGCAAAAGTCACCATAACACTTCAAAAGATGAATGAGAGATTATGAAAAAAAGTATATAAAGCAAGACACTAGGTTAAAAATGCTAATGTAAAAACATTTTATAATTTTGTTTTTTCAAAAAGTGACAAAAATGGGCAGAAGAAATGAAAAAGTAATTCATTATAAAGGAAATGAAAGACTCGAAAAAAAAAATAGTCAACCTCACCACCTTACTTTTGGGAATGTAAATCAAACAACCAAAACCCAATTTTCGTTTGTTGGATTAGCAACAAGGACGATTCATAACATCTAACACGGGGAGGCCGTGGTGGGAGATGTGCACTTCTTGCCATGGGAACATACATTGCTCCACCTCTTTTGGCAAATTACTCAGTCCAATTTTTCTCAACCTTGGGATTCTCCTATAGAAAAAACATGTCATTATTTTTTTTGAAGCATTGCTTATAGTGGCTCCTAAATGAACTAGACTCTCCAGAGGGAGATGATTGAATGAGTTAGGGTACATTCGTACCATTAGGAGGCTATTCAAAGCTATGTTTCTTTGTCCCCTAAACTGCTGCCTCTGAAGTTAGGGCTATCAAACCCTTAAAGACACACAAATGAAAATGAAATATGGTATTCTGTAGTTAGAAAAGCAAAAATGCCCCGCTATACAGGAATACTGATTAACTTGGCACTCAGTCTTAAATTAGAGTCACCTAGAATCAATACACATTATTGGATTAAATTGTACTTTACAGGAACTCACCCTTCCCCTGGGTTAGCCACCTTGAATTTTATGCCTTTCAAATGGGTCAGATCTATCCTTCCTTCCTTCCTTTCTCTCTCTCTCTCTCTCTCTTTCTTCCTTTCCTTCTTTTCCTCTCTTTTTTTTCTCTTCTCTTCTCTTTTCTTTCTTTCCACAGAGTCTCACTTTGTTGCCTGCTGTAGAGTGCTTTCACATCATAGTTCACAGCAACCTCAAACTCTCAAGCTCAAGTGATTCTCTTGCCTCAGTCTCCCAAGAAGCTGGGACCATAGATGCCTGCCACAACATTGGGCCATTTTTAGAGATGGGGTCTCACTCTTGTTCAGGCTGGAACCTGTGAGCTCAGGCAATCCACCCGCCTCGGCCTCCCAGAGTGCTAAGATTACAGGTGTGAGCCTCCACGCCAGACTGGGTCAGATTTTCTTGACCTCTACTGCACTTGAAGCAAATACTTGACCCGTACTTACAGCAGATCATGGACTCCATTTTTTACACTCAGATAGGTCTCTGAAAATCTATATATCTATTCACTATGCACCTTTTCTTTTTTTTTTGGTCTGTCCATTTTGAGGATAAATTTCTATCTTTCTGTCCAGGCTCTCTTCCCCACAATCCCTATCAGTATTCTCCCTAGAATCTGACATCACCTGACTTATCTGTTCTCCTGATTAGACACCATCCCTGAGATCTTGGAATGAAACTTTTTCTATTGTGTTAAGATTTTTGCTGATTCTGCTGTGAATAGATTAATAAATTGTGGTATATGTATACCAGGGAATATTATGCAGCCTTAAAAAAGATGGAGCCTTTACCTCTTTTATGTTTACATGGAGGGACTTGGAACATCTCCTGAGTAAAGTATCTCAAGAATGAGGGGAAAAGTATACAATGTACTCCTTACTTCTATGAAACTTATATTTACTCACACTTTCTCATGAAAGCTAGAACACAACTGTAGCCCAGGATGAAAGAGAGAAATGGAGTGGGAAAGGAGGGGAGGAGGAAGGTTTGACAGAAGTGGGTAAAAGGCAGGACCACATCTATGGAGCATATGACAAGGGTACAAGTGAAATCTGTGAAGTATAGAACATAGATGCTTTGGCACAATAATCAAGTAAATGAGGTGAAAGCTATGATGATTGGTTTGATATAACCACGTCGGATTGTATAAAAAAAAATCAGCATACTGTACCCCATACATGCATGAGTGTATTCATGATCTATATGTATTTGACTTAATAAAATAAAATAACAATGTCACTTTTCATAGAAATAGAAGAAACAACCCTAAAATTTGTATTAAACCAAAAAAGAACCAGAATAGTCAAAACAATCCTGAAGAAAAAGAACAAAGCTGGAATCATCACACTACCTGTCTTCAAAGTATAGTATAAGGCTTAGTAACCAAAACAGCACACTATTGGTATAAAAAGACATAGATCAATGGAACAGAATAGAGAACCCAAAAGTAAAGCCACATATTTACAGCCAACTGATCTTTGACAAAGCCATCCAGAAAACACACACAGGAAAGGGCACCCTCTTCAATAAATAGTGCTGCAAAAACTGGATAACCATATGCAGAAGAATGAAACTGGACTCCTATTTTTCATCAAATACAAAAATCAACTCAAGATGGGTGAAAGACTTAAACATAAGACCCAAAACTATAAAACTACTGTACAAAAACATAGGGAAATGTCTTCAGGGCCTTGGTCTAGGTAAGAGTTTTACAACTAAGACCTCAAAATCACAGGCCATAATTAAAAATGAACATATAGGACTATATTAAACTAAAAAGCTTCTGCACAACAAAAACAATCAACCTCTTGAGTGGGAGAAAATATTTGCAAACTACTCATCCAAGAGGGGACTAATATTCAGAATACACAAGGAACTCAAACAATTATTTGAAAAAATCACTAATGTTGAGGGAAATACAAATCAAAACCACAATGAGGATGGGCCTGTGGCTCACACCTGGAATCCTAGCATTCTGGGAAGCTAAGACAGATGGATTACTTGAGCTCAGTTGTTCAAGACCGGCCTGAGCAAGAGCAAGTCCCTGTCATTACTAAAAATAAAAAAACTAGTCGGGCATCATGGTACATTCCTGTAGCTCCAGCTACTTGGGAGGCTGAGACTAAGATTGGGAAGGCTAAATGAGTATAGAAGCCAACCCCTTATTTAGGCTGGAAGATCTTCAAATAACTGTGAACCAAAGAAAACCAAAAATGAAGCAACCTTTAGATACTCTATAAACTAGTATGAAATTCAGAAACTCATGAGCCCTGAATATGGACAGAGTGATGAGATGCTTGTACCATAAAACATGTGAGAAGAGCAAAAGAAAATCCACCTTATAGATGGAAAATAAAGTAATTCTAAACCTCAAATTACTGTTTTGCAGAAATTTTCAAATACAATTTCAAGCATGCGAAGATAATCAGACATAAGAGGAAATGAAAGTATAAACTGACAGAAATACAGAAAATAACAACAGAATTACGGAGACCCTAAATACTGAAATTATCAGGCACCTCACACACAAACTATAAAACATCCAAGGGTACTATCCTTAAGGAGTTAAAAGTATAAAGCATTGATGATATATTGGAAATTAAAATAAAAGCTTTTATCAGATATTTTAAAACCAAAGATAAATTCTTCTGGAGGAAAACACGGTATATTTTCAAACTTAAGCATCAGTAAAGATTTCTCAAGATACAAAAAAAAAAAACCAACCCATTTTTAAAAATTAAAAATTGAACTTCATCAAAACAAAAAAATTTGTTCATCAAAAAGAAAACAATTAAAAACAAGAAAACAAGCCACAGTCTGGGGAAAAAATTTCATAACACATATTTTAGACAAAGAGCCTCTATTTACAGTAACTCCTACAAATATGAAATAAAATCAATCCAGAAAAAAATGGTCAATAGAATTAAATGCTTTACAAAAAAAGATATACAAATGGCAAAACATAACTCTCCTGCTGTCAGTTATAAATGAATAAATGAAAAAATTAAAACTAATATTTTTGAGTACATTATAATTTAAAACATTAGATACACTGAAAACTAACATTTTATTTCTTTGTAAAAAGCTTATCAAGAGTAGTCTGAACAGTGCTTGGGGCCTTCTCTTCATAACAAAACACAGAGCAAGCATGTTTGTCGAGAATTCCTTTAATGTGCTGGTTTTTGCCAGTGTCATTTCTACTGGGTCAACTTTATCCTTTTTGTGGCAACCACTTTCATCATTTATGTTGATAGAGTTACCTTTACATTATTCTATTTCTTGAACTGGAGGGGAGGAATAGTGACATAGATATTCACATTATAATAATTCACTTGAGTATACAAATGTCTTCTGCATCATGTGTGCATGTATGTTAAAAAATACTTCTTTTATAAAAGCAGTAGAATAAATCACCAGAAAAACAGAAACGTAAAAATAATATAAAGTAGTATTTCTGTATTAAAAGATATAACAAAAGAAAAAAAACTCTTACCACAAATATGGCAAAAGATTAATACCCTCAATACATCCTTCCTATAAATACATTCAGATTCATTAAAAAATATCATTTTTCAGAGCAGCGCCTGTGGCTCAAAGGAGTAGAGTACTGGCCCCATATACTGGAGGTGGTGGGTTCAAACCCGGCCCTGGCCAAAAACTATAAATATATATTTATATAATTTCTCTACGACAAAAAAAAAAATGAAAAAAAAAATTTTTTTTGAGGCAGAGTCTCACTTTGTCACACCTGGTAGAGTGTTAAAGCATCAAGGCTCACAGAAACCTGGGAACAAGCAATTCTCTTGCCTCAGCCTCCCAAGCAGTTGGGATTACAGGCACCCACCCCAATAACTGGCTATTTTTAGAGGTGGGATCTAGTTCTAGCTCAGGCTGGTCTCAAACTCGTGAGCTCAGGCAATCCGCCCTCCTTGGCCTCCCAGATTGCTGGGATTACAGGCATGAGCCACCGTGCCTGGCCAAAATATGAAAAATTTTAATAGACATTTTACATAAAGGGAAATATTAATAGTTAACATATTTTTAAATCCTTGATATCATTGTTGAAATAATTTAAAAAGTGATTTTCTATAAAATGAGAACATAATTTTTAAATGATAATATTTAAGGCTACTAAAAACATACCGAAACTTACTTTCTTATTCACAATAAGAAAGGTAGGTAATATAAATCAATAAAGGTCTCCTAAAATATAATATTGAAAGATATATTGAAAACTTTAAAAATACCCATTCTTATTTGAAATTCTACTTTTAGGAATTAATCCTAACAAAAATAAGTAAAGATGGGTAAAATGATCATAATTTTAAAAAGCAAAAAGCAGAAACAATCTTTGCATCCTGCAAATATAATGGTTAAGAAATACATCATCTGATTAAACTAAAGGTGAAAGGCCATATGATCCCTTCAAAAGTGCAGAAAAAAAATTGTACAAAGTATAATGTTCATTCCTGAAAAAATTTCTCGGAAACTAGAAAGATGAAACTTTTTCAAACCGTCATGAAATACCTGTTGCTAACATCACACTAAATGTTAACAGTCTGAATACTGCCTCCTAAGTTCTGGATCAAGGTGTCTACTTATTCACCATTTTCATTCAACACTGTATTGGCTATACTACCGAGGATAAGACAAGAAAAAGGGAAAAAAGGCATCCAGATCAAACAAGTAAAATTGTTCTAATTTACAAATGATACATTTCTTTTTCAAGAATGACGATTCCTTGAGACATAATTGTTTATGTAGAGAATCCAATGGAATCTATAAAAAGAATACTAGAAAAAAGTAAATTTAGCAATTTTGTAGAATACAAGATGAATACAGAGTGTCCCAAAAGTCATCACACATAGGGAAAATAGAAAATTGTAACTAACTATACCTTTATGTACAAAATACCCATTATAAAATTTTACAAAATATTCTCTACATGTTGACTACCTCTTTAGAAAAAAAGAAGAAAAAAGAAACAACAAAATTCAGACAAACTAAAATCAAAACCAGACTGAGTTTTGAAGTAGTCATTACCCCAAAAGCTAAAAGGACAGGCAAGCCCAGAGATTTACAGCCAAGATCTACTCATTAGAAGCAAAAGCCAATGGAACAATAAATATTTAAGAACACTTAAATGGTAATTTTGATGAAATGCTGGTGGCAGAGTGTAAGAAGCTCATATCATGAGAGTGAAAAGCTCCTGGGAGCACATCTTGGAGAGGACCCCACACTTCAGTGTGCTTTTCCTCCAGGAACCCTATCAGAGTCTCATGGTAAAGATTAGAGAAAGACACCCTAGTGACTCTGACAGTGGAAAGAAAGAGGAAATGTTGTAAATATGCCCAGAGAATTCTTCATAGTAAATTCTTACTTTCTGGGTGAAGACTTTACCACAGTTGTATCTCAGCTGGAGAAGGTCACTGACCCCCCTCTTGCCTTCCTGTTTCATCAAAGGGAATACAAAACAAAAGATTTGCCACTGGAAAAACCCTTCTGAACAACACAACCTACAGACAAAGATAGACTTAAAAAAAGACTAAGGTTTAAGGGTAAGACTACAGACCACATCGCCCTACCACTACCCCAACAGGGCTCCAGGATGATCACAAAGAATCACAACTGAAAGAATAGCAAGATGCAGGCTCTTGCCGAGGAGGAGTACATAGGGAAGCTCAAATTCAAGAGGAGAGACAAAAATCAGAACAATAGAGGAATATGAAATCTCTGGTACCTACAGCTACAGCAAATACTGCATACAGCTCAACTCCTAGCCAGATTAACATAAACATACATATCAAAGCCCTAGCTACCTCAGTTACTTTACCTAATACAAAATGTCTAACTTTCAACAAAAAACTACAAGGATGTCAACAGGCAAGTAAAAAACATTCTGAATCATCAGAACCAATATCAGATATGGCACAGATATGGGAACTATGAAATAGTAGATTTAAAATAACTATGATAAATTAGTTTAAGGGGAATGATGGAAGAAGCAAACACCAATAACAGAAGGGTTATGCAGAAACATACTTCTAAATTCAGCAATCTCTAACTTGTGATTGGGGCATCTCTAATTTGTCTATAATCTGCGACAGTGGAGACAATTCCATATAAGATCCAATTCAAGAAGCTATACACTCTGAGAAACTTTATATTACTATTTTTAAAGACCAATATTCTCCAAAACAAAATGTATCATTTGATTGGGCTTTTACTACAAAGTAGAACATCCTCCTACTCGTACTCATTTTAGAGTGAAAATACCACTTAAAACAAAACAATGAAGTCCAGATAGCTATTAAACTAGTACAAATTATAAGGTACATCAAGATTAAGTGGGCAGGTAGAAACCCTGAATGTCCCAGGGGAGTTAGCTATTCAATTAGCCCTTGAATTTGTCTCAAAACTCATAATGAAGACAGATGAACCAAAGAGAAAAGGTCATAGGCTGTGACTTGGAGCAACAGCTACATCAAGAGGAAAAGAATTTTCCAAAACTAACCTACTAGAGATCCCATGGGAAAAAGTTTCAGAGCAGAACACAAAGAGAGGGGTATTGGCAGAGATCACCCCTGAGAGGCTTGGAGTCCAGTGGAGCAGTTTATTCCCCCACCCCTCCACTAATATCTCTGGCAGTCAGTGGGCTCCTGAGATGCTGGAGAGCTCTTCTACTCTCACAAACCCAAAAGCTGCTGCACTCAGTGAGTTGGAAGCTTTTTGAGGATGAAGCAATGGGCTGCTGGTGCACTCACAGTCACTTCCTGACACTGAGGACCAGAGCTAAGACAGCAGGCAACATATCGTTTCTATACCCACCATCGATCTTTGTCCTTCCCAAGTGGGCTACAGCCCCTCAGTTTTCATCTCACTCGTTCCCACACAAACATTCCTAAACTTGTGTCCAGACTATGGGAGACACAGGTGGGGCCTAGGGGCAGAGGGTCCTGGAGAAGCTGCCTGACCCCAGAGCCTGGTTATTCTATGTAGGCTTCTTTCTGGAGAGGGGGACAGAGACAACCAGAGCACTAGCTTTCTCCCATTCAGACACTTTTCCTCCCTTTCCCCTGTCCTGCCCCTGGCCCCTGAAAGACAGTTGAGCCAGGGCTCACAGGAACTACTTTTCCTCTTAGTTGATGCATCCACTACAGTGTGGCTTCCAGATTGGGTTTTGAGACTTTCTGAGCTTTTTCTCCACCTCTCCCAACCCAAGGCTGCCAAGACAAACAACTGAGATACTGTGTTTCCCCGATAGTGAGACCCATGCATTTTGATGCAGAATGGTAAGGAAGACTGGAATACCTTTTATCTGCCACAGCTCCCTTCTCTGAGCCCTTTGCACTTGCATGGGTGCGTGTGTGGTAACTGCAGTCACAGGTATCCTATTGCACATGTTCAAAAGGCTAGGGGAAAGAAGTTCACTCATCACTAGCACCAAGCCCACCAACAAGGTTGGTTCCCCCTGTCAGGTTCCAGAAGAAGATGACTTAACTATATTTGAACAAATGTAGATTGTTGTATTATACTTAATAAAAATAAGACAGCCCCTGAAAATAAGCCCTAGAGTGTCTTGAGAAAAAATAAATATAAGACAGTATCTTATTTTCAGGGAAACACGGTACCATGCCAAGGCTTCCACAGAGAGTGATGGTCATAGCTTTCCCTGAGGAGCCTGCAGTGAACTCAGGGATATTCAGACAGTGAGCTCCTTTGGCCAACCCTGCTGATACTTACCCAGTGACTCCATCAGGATGAGACATGCCCTGAGGCAGAGGAACATCAAACATATGTGGGCAACCCTATGGACAACTCAGGACCAGTGACTTTTTCATTGGCAAGGTCAGGGACTGATCTTTGGGGACAAAGGGATTGGCCCAGGGCTATATCCCATATTCTGAGGGTAAAAAGAAGAGATGTTATGATTGGGTAAAGTTGCTGTGACTTCTCCCTAGTGGACTTGCTTAGAAGCTGGAAATAGACCTTTGACCCCTGCTAAAACAGATAGCAGGCCACCTGTACCTCAGGTGAAGCCTGAGGCAAGCCACCCTACCCAGCCCTACCTAGAGCACTCCCTCACCCATCTCTGCTATGCCAGAGAATAAAGACTCACCAGTAGTTCCAGGGCCCCATCCGCCAACTGTAGCAATCAAGTGTTTTCTATGGTAGGGACTAGAGGTGGTCATAGGACCCCAAATCAACATTGTAGCTTGTTCTTCCTGGCAAGCACTATCTACATACAGGGAGATCAATTGGCATGCCCTTTACAGCATTTACTGCCTCAATCAAACAAGGTGTACCTGAGTCTCAGCCTCAAGCAGCATCCACTCTCTCAGAGATTAAACTGGGTGTGCCATTGTTTAATCAAAAGAAAATTTAAAAAAAAGAAGCAAAAGCTGCTTCAGATGAGATGAAATCAGCCAAAGATCTCTAGATAACCTGAAAAGTCAGAGTGAAAGGACACCCCCAAAAGAAAATAATAACTAGGTACCAATGGCTACCAACCATATACAAATATTGAAATGACTGACAAAGAATTTCAAATATGGATTGCAAAGAATCTCAAAGAAATATAAGAAGAAACAGACAGGTGGCTCCTGTGGCTCAGTGAGTAGGGCACTGGCCCCATATACCAAGGGTGGTGGGTTCAAACCCAGCCTTGGCCAAACTGCAACAAAAAAATAGCCAGGCATTGTGGCAGGTGCCTGTAGTCCCAGCTACTTGGAGGGGGCTGAGGCAAGAGAATCACCTAAGCCCAAGAGCTGGAGGTTGCTGTGAGCTGTGATGCCACGGCATTCTACCAAGGGCGACAAAGATGACAAAGTGAGACTCTGTCTCTAAAAAAAAAAAGAGGAAACAGAAACCCAACACAAAGAAACCACAAAAACAATGCAAGAAATAAACATGGAAACTGAAGTGAAAAAAAAAAAAATCCAGCAGCAGCCCTTTTGGAAATGAAACATTCATTCAAGGAAATACAAAACTTAATGAAAAGCCTTAAATTAAGTATAAGCTAAGCTAGGAAGAAGAACAGAATCTCAGAGCTAAAAGACAACACCTTTGAATGAAACAAGGCAAAAAGAAACAATAGAAAAATAAGAGGAATGAATAAACCTACAAGAAATATGGGATTATGTAAAGAGGCCTGCCATAAGAACCACAGGCATCCTTGAAGGTGAAGAAGAAAGTACACTAGGGCTAGAAAACTTATTTAAAGGAATATTTGAGGATAATTTCCCAAGTCTTACCAGAAATCCGGATGTCCAAATACTAGAAGTACAACACACTGCTGGGAGATTCATTGCCAAGAGGCAATCACTATGACACATAGTCATCAGACTAGCCAAAGTTAACTTCAAAGACGAACTCCTATCAACAATAAATTGAAAGAATCAGCTAACTTACAAAAGAAAACCCAAAACTCATCAGACTTGCTGACTTCTCAACTGTGACCCTACAAAGCAGAAGGAACTGGGGCCCCATTCTCAGTCTTCTCAAACAGCCTAGTATTTTGTATCCAGTATAACAAAACTAAATTTCTTATATGAGGAAGAAATAAAGACTTTTTCAGATGAGCAAATGCTGAGGGAATTTGTTAAAACCAGACCTGCCCTGCAGGAAGTACTTAGACCTGCACTCTACACAAATCAGCACAATAGACACCACCAGTATAAAACCATACAAATGCTAATATTCAGAGGACAGCTACCACAGTAGCTCAAGAGGGAAAACAAAGCAATAAAATCATATACAACAGAATGAACAGAAATCTGCCCGACTTATCAATTCTTTCAATAAGTGTGAATGGCTTAAACTTCCCACTCAAGAGACAAAGGCTGGCTAAATGGATAAAAAAATATAAGCCAAGTATCTGCTATTTCCATGAGACAACTGTAACCCACAAGGACTCTTTCAAACTCAAGTTGAAAGGATGAAAAACAATATTCTCTGCAAATGAAAACCAAAAGAAAGCTGGTGTAGCCATTCTCATCATTCTGTGAACAACACAGACTTCAAATCAACAAAAGTGAAGAAAGACAAAGATGGTCACTAGATAATGGTGAAGATAAAACAAACCTAAATATCTATACACTAACACAGGTATACACAGATTTATAAAGTAAATCCTACTTGATCTAAATAAAACTATAAACATTAACATTATAATACTGAGGACTTCAACACCCTACTGCCAGAAAGGATAGATCCTTCAAGCAGAAAATAAACAAAGAAACTCAAATGGGACTCTAGAACAAATGAGCCTAACAGACACTTACAGAAAACTCTACCCTAAAATAATTTCTTATACGCTCACAGAACATCCTCTAAGGTTGATCACCTTCTAGCCTACAAAACATGTCTCAACAAATTTTACAAAATAGAAATCATACCATGTATCTTTTCTTTCTTTTTTTCTTTTTTTTTTTTTTTGAGACGGAGCCTCAAGCTATCCCCCTGGGTAGAGTGCCATGGCATCACAGCTCATAGCAACCTCTAACTCCTGGGCTCAAGCGAGTCTCCTGCCTCCACCTCCCAAGTAGCTGGGCCATGTATCTTTTCAAACCACAGTGGAATAAAATTAAAAATCAATTCCAATGGAAATACTCAACTCTACACAAAGTCATGGAAATTACCCTACTGCTTAAAAATTATTGGCTCAAGAAAGAAATTAAAATGGAAATCAAGAGTTTTCAGACTAAGTAACAAAGGAGACATGAGTTAGCAAAATCCGTGGGATGCGGCAAAAGCAGTCCTAAGAGGAAAATCCACACACTTAAATACTTATGTCCTAAAGACAGAAACATCATAAATCAACAGTCTAATCAATCATCTCAAGGAATTGAGAAAGGAAGAGTAACCCAATCCCAGACCCAGCAGAAAAAAAGAAATAACAAAGGTCAAAGCAAAACTAAATGAAATTGACAACAAAATAATTACACAGATGATAAATGAAACAAAAAAACTGGTTCTTTGAAAAGACAAAATTGACAGGCCTCTTGCTAGATTAACCAGAAACAGAAAAGAAAGTACCCTAATGTAGGTTCAATCATGAATTAAAAAGACAGTACTACTAATACCATGGAAATATGACCTCTGAATACATTTAAAAATCTCTATGCATGTAACCATAAAAACATTGAGGAAATCAACAAATTCTTAGAAACACACACAACCTTCCTATTTAAATCAGGAATAAATAGAACCCCAAGTCAGGTATGATCGCTCACGCCTATAATCCCAGCACTCTGGGAGGCTGAAGCAGGTGGATTTCTTCAGCTCCCAAGTTCAAGACCCCGTCTCTAAAAAATAGCCAGGCGTTGTGGCAGGCTATGGTCCCAGCTATTTGGGAGGGAGGATCGCTTGAGCCCAAGAGTCTGACGTTGCTGTGGGCTATGACACCATGGTACTCTACCAGGGGCAAAAAAGTGAGACTTTGATCTCAAAAAAAAAAAAGAAATTCCCTTAACAGACTAATATCAAGTAATGAAACTGAATTAAAGCAGCAAAAAAAAAAAATTTCCAGGCAGCACCTGTAGCTCAGTGGGTAAAACACCAGCCATATACACCAAGGCTGGCAGGTTCGAACCTGGCCCAGGCGAGGTAATGCAACAATGACAACTGCAACAACAACAACAACAACAACAAACATAGCCAAGTGTTGTGGTGGGTGCCTATAGTCCCAGCTACTTGGGAGGCTGAGGCAAGAGAAAAATCACTTAAGCCCAACAGTTTGAGGTTGCTGTGAGCTGTGATGCCATATCACTCTACCGAGGGTGGCGTATTAAGACTCTCTCGGCTCGGCGCCTGTGGCTCAATCGGCTAAGGTGCCAGCCACGTACACCTAAGGTGGCGGGTTTGAATCCCCAGCCTGGGCCCGCCAAACAGCAATGATGGCTGCAACCAAAAAATGGCCGGGCGCCTGTGGTCCCAGCTACTTGGGAGGCAGAGGCAGGAGACTCGCTTGAGCCCAGGAGTTGGAGGTTGCTATGAGCTGTGATGCCATGGCACTCTACCCAGGGGGATAGCTTG